>JAQIWA010000522.1:0-29868 GCA_034693305.1 Eueremaeus valkanovi
AACATGCCACTCGCAGTTGTTAGAATGGGAGGAGTATAATGTGCTAGTGCACTTCATTAAAACGCGCGGGATTTAAAGACTACCCCTAATTTCTCCCCTTGAAGACATTTATAAGAAATATTTTTCAAGCAAATAAATGGGAATAAAAATTCTGACAAAAATGCAATGAAAACCTTATAAATGCTTTTAATGCTCAGAACATTTTAGCTTTTATCCAAGTTATACTCAAAACAAAACATTTTTCATAATTCGATTCAATGAGAAATAAAAATTTATTATTATTTACTTTAAAAAAATATATAGAAATAGAAACTGTTTCTAAATTTAAAAACCGATTTGTTTGGATAATATCTAGAGTTACAAAATAATATCAGAAATAATAAGAATTTATTTTTAAAAAACACAATTAAACTCTGAAAACACGAAACACATAATTCTCTCTTTTATTCGGCGAACTTGTTATCCAATTGAATGAATCCAATTCGTGATAACTCTTTAGTAAATATCTTGAGTCTAATCGAGTTTAAGCTCACTTTTGTTCTCAATTATATCCCTATTGTGTTATACATCTTGTCTTTCTATTCTTTATTTTTTGCGGTTTTCTCTTATTTTTTTTATATTTAAGAATTATCTCAAGACATGCACTGAACAAATCAATTGTTTATGAATTACAACGAAAATAACGAAAATCGGTTTTGAATTAACAATAAAATATTTTCTTTTCATAATTGTACTACAGGTCCGTTTTTAATTCAATTCTTAATATTGAGCATTGGATTCGGTTTACCTTTTCTACTGTTAATGATGTCTTTGGGCCAGTACTTAGGCTCAGGGTTCTATGATATGTGGTTTATAAGCCCCGCGTTTAAAGGTTTGACTTTTGCTTTTGCATACAATATATTAATATTAGTATTGAAACAATTAATTGATATTTATTTATACGAAGGCATTGGAGCGGCTTTTCTATTGACATACATTAGTTATGGTCTGTATAGCAGTGTTCCGATCGCTTGGCTTTTTGTCTACTTTCGGGACGCGTTTGTGGCCACAAGTGATTCAGCCTATAAGTGGTCCTATTGTAACACAAGGATCGCTACAAACAGTTAAGTATAAACTTCTAGTCTTTTTATTTTGCTTTCAATATTCAAAAGGTTTTGCAATAAAAACTGTATTTTCTGTTCCCCTATTCGTGCCATCGATTTGAATGCAAAAAGAATTAGAAAAAAATTTTTGAAATCAATATACTCTGGGTTTCATTAAATATTTCTTCTTTTTTAGTAAACTTAAGGAAAGTACTCAGAAATAAGAGTTTCTCTATATTTGTTATGCAATGCCACTATTGATGTTAATAACTGGTATAACATCTGTCCTCATGAGGAACACGAACTAAGAATATAAAAACAGTTAAGAATTATATTCACAAAACACGATATTCTTATCCAAACTATAATAGCTATCCATAAGATATATGAAAATATCTTATCTGAAAAAATATAAGAAATAAAAACTAAAAGTCAGTCCGATTTACAATAGAAACTGTAATTTACTTAGAGTTAGGAAACTATTAAAGCTATTGCTATTATAAGCCATCGGAGTTCAAATGCCTTTTATTAGTTTTATTCAAAATAATATATAATTTATTAACAAATTTAATGTTAAATATCAGGAAATGTAATCTTTAATTATATGTCAATTTAAGCTCAATTTCTTTATATTCGTTATTAAAAGACATTTACTTTATTGCAAGGATAGACTGACATTACTTCCCACAACAGTTCACGTAATAATACTGTAATAGCCTTACTCTATGTTAATGATTATTATCAGACTTTTTATTATTCACTTTCAAAGTTATTACCAATCAATGTAATCAATATTTTCAGGACAACTGCATTGACTCGAAACTGCATTTTGTTTATATTCTTGGTCCATTACAAGTCCATTGAAAGCTCAAACTGTCATTACTACAAAATAAGAACAAGATCAATGTCTTTAAATGCAGTTAGACATTGCTGGCTTAATTATCTATATTTCAATTATTAATATTGGTCATATGATCATTATAGAAGGACCAGTCTTATTCTTATTAAAATTTTCAACGCAACCAAAGCCACAATTTTTGTTTATTACAAAAGTTGAGTTAAAATCATATGACTTAATGTAACTCTGTTTCATTTGTCGGCTAAATTATACCAGTACAATATATTATAACCAGAGTAATAGTACATTATTATAAATTTCTATAAGAATTACATAACAATAGACTTTGTTTTGAATTCAGAACAGATTTCAAGTGAATCAAAATGTAGTCATATTTTAGTTTTCTTTTGCAAAATTACTTTTTTTTGAAATTTAAATAATTCTTTCATTTAATGCTAAGAATTGTATATTAATGACAATGAAATTACTGAGAGATTGACGGCTCAACTAACACACAAGTGGTTTATTTTCAATACCCGTATCTATTTTTAAAACTAGTTTTTTATTTTCACTTTTCATTATATTTGCTTAAAAGTTACGTTTCGTGTATTTTCTCAACGAAATCGTATCATTGTTTTCATTATTATGAATTATTGTTCCGGTTAAGTTAGCCACATTATTCTCACTGAACATATTCCACATACTTTGTTGTGGGTCAGTTAACATCAAGATTTTTCTGCAGCAAAAATTACGCTGAACCTTTTCGAACAAAATTCATCGGTGATGAATCATAGCCTACATTAGTAATATTAATACATAAATGAAACTTGTTCCCTTTTTTCTATTGTTACCCTAATATCCAGGTTTATACTGATTGATATTAGATATCGAAAATTGATACTTTCCTATACTTTACTTGAATTAGATGCTGATCATTATATTCCTGGTCAGGTTTCAATTAAACAGTTTTTATCTTGAATTCAATGTCAGAGCGAACAGGATCTGAATGATCAGGTTTTCCATTGAGAGGCAGATGTGCTGGTATTATATGAATTATGATTCGGAGTAAATCACGAACCGAGGAGTCTATGATTTATAATTATTCTCAATCTATTCTCAAAAGGATTTTACTCTTACTCTCAAACAATGTAACCTTTTTTTAAGCATAAGTACAGTAAGAATGTATAAAATATTGCATTCAATTCTATTCACATAAAAAATGATCGAAAATATCTATTATATTCCCTTTCATTCATTCATTCATTCATTTTAATAATCGATTCAATTCTTATTAATTCTGTTCACATATTATTGAATAGATTTTTTCACTTTAGGCCTAACTATCCCCCACTCGGTATATAAAAGTTTAAGAAATGTTATTGACTTTTGAGGGAACAGAGATATAAAGATGCAATTCTTGGCCACAGATGAGCGATGAGTAGACCTTCGCTGGTCTGAGCATAAGTAAGAATGATTAGGTTTGGTTGTATCCGCTTTTATAACACATTAAACGTAATTATGTGGTCGTTATCACTGGTATTATCTGGTTTTAATAACAGAATTGCTCTCAACTACTGTAGAGTATATTTTTTAAAAGATTTTCATTGAGTCATACCTTCGCAAACAAGTTATATAGAAAACAGATTATCATTGATTCAAATCATATACTTTTGTTAAATTATTCAATTTTTCAGACATTATATGACTTAAAGATTAATTGATATCATATTCTGTTTGTGTTATACTGATTCCAGTGGTAGGCAATGGGGGAAGCAGAGAGGGGTAGACCCCCTAAGATTTTCGTTGAGGCTGACCCCCTCTGTTTTTTTATCATTTGGTGGCGAAAACTCGAAAAAAGGCGCTTTTTAGAGGAAAAATTGATTCATTGTACCCTTTTGTCCAAAATTTGTGGCTGATCCCCCCCCCCTGTCGTCAGACCGATTGTCCGCTGATTCTCCGCTTTTTTCATTAACTACTGTAATATTGTTTTGATTTATTAATTAATGCAAATAATAAGTCATTTGGTTGATCACAGAATAAAAAATATTCTAATTTTCAGTTTACATTTTTAACCATAATATTAAATATTAATATGTGCAGGATATATTCATGTTTTAATGAAAAATGAGCAAAATTTATCCAATATTTTAAGATATTCTTGTTTTTAGCCATGAATTTTCACTTTAAACTATTCATAATATATTCTTCTTTTAAACAGGATATGAATTAAAGTATTTTTTTAATATTATAGAAAATTCGTGAAATAATTATGCGTTTCTACCAAATACTGAATGTATGAAAACTCTTATATTTATATAATATAAACAAATTTGAAAAAAAAAGTTCAAACACTCGAACAATAATTTCAATTCTGTAATATAAGGTGTGCTTCGACTTCATTATACATAAAAGAATTAACAGATTTTCGCCTTTACTTTCATTAAAATTACCTTAAGATCGCGTCCTTAAGAAAATTCTCAAATTGTTTATGAATATAAATTGTATGTCTTTTAAGGACATAATTAGAGAGATATAGAGATATTGTAATTAGGATTAACTCGAAAAACGTTTTCATTGAATACATGAATATTACTTGTATTACATATGATATTAACTAATAATCAAAATATTATTTAATATAATATTGAATACAATAATAGCATATCTTATAATTTATTCATTATTTCATTCATTCAATTGCATAGACTGTTTGGTGTCATTGAATTCATCTTCGTATGACTACTTGGGTTGGTCTGTCTCATCCTATTTCCAGTGAGTATACATTTAATAAGCAAATTATTTTCGCCGTTATATTAGTTAAAGACATTTCATATTAATATTCAGTACATAATTGAAAAATTATTGATCAATTCACTTAAATTATAAATGAGTTTTACCATGCTTACTTGAATAACTAATTTGATTCGAATCAATCAAATAAATAAATAATCATCCGTTAATGATTTTGAATAAGTATTAATACCTTGGAATCTTTTCTAAATAAATGCTATAAAGGGTTAAATATAAATGTTATCAAAGGATTAATGAATAAAAACTAAATAAGTATTAGAAGTATTAAAAAAGAAATCCTTAACTAAAGACATGAAAAATTAGTTATAATAATAAAATAATTTGTTATATTAAAGTAAAATCATTTATTAAATTAATTAATTCTGTTTTTTCTCTTTCATTTCAAAGCAAAAAAGTTTTCCATTATATGTGAAATAAATTTGTTTGAAATTTACATAAAATTATAATTAATTTGAAAGCTGTTCGGCTCTCAACAGACACTCCTTTCTGTCACTAATTATGACTGAACTCTAAACTTATGTCTCAAACAATTAAATTTGATTTGTATTTCATTAATATTCTTAGCGGTCGTGTACTCGATAGGAGTCAGAGATATCAGAATAAAGAAGTGAAGATCGAGTTGTCATTTCATTTATGCATCGTTTGGACCATTATATGCATTACACTAATAAAGGGCTTTCACTCGACCGGCAAAATACTGTTCGTCACAGCAGTACTGCCTATTGTTCTCTACTGTTTGGTTGTCCTACGATATATTGAGCAATGGGGCGATGGTGTCAGTGAAATATTCCAGACCACAGGACAGCCCTTTCTATTAGACTCAATGGTATTATCAAAATCTTTTTCACAATACAATGGGATTTAAAATTAGATGAGATTTGGGTCAATATGTGATATGAGATGGCCTTCGAATGGCTTCAAATATAACTATAATTTCGATAATTGTTTTGAAATTACTTTACTTTAAATGTAGTCTAAATTATTATTTTATTATTTAATATGAACTATAAAGCTCTCGATTAGATCCTAATCACAATCTCATTGTCGCTCATAGTCTTGGCTATTGGCCAGTCGGGAGGCCTTCTTGATTTGGGTGGCGTTCAGTGCAGTAGCCCTGAACATTCAGAGTCACAACCGTTCGAGTCATAACCTAATGAAGCAGATTCTGGTTCTTTTCTTCTTGGTCACAATCATTCTCGTCCTCAGTTCGTGTTTCTTCGCCGCCTGTATGCGGACATTGAAATCAAAGGGATTGGTATACATTCCCTCCTCCTATGAAGAAATATCTTCCATCAACTTTTTGCGCGACTCAGACCAGAATCCGATGACCGCAACAGAAGTTAAGATGATTTCTGCATCCAATCTATTCTTAGGCGAAAGTTTGGTTACATTTTCTGAAGTGACCTCACATTTGAGTCACTATCAAGTGATGCGATTCGCGACTGAAATATTTCCGGCAGCCCTATCGGTCGAGGGATCGAGGAATATAAGCTCGATTTGGGCCGTTTTCTTCTACCTATCGGCCATTATATTCAGTCTGGGTCATCTGATTGTGGTTTGGGGCAGTGTCACCGATGCCATTGTCTCGATTCTGCCCACATTTTTCAAATTATGGCGACCTATACTCACATTTGTCACTTGTGTTCTCGCATTTCTTATCTCTCTTTCAATGACTTCAACTGTAAGCCTGACTTTCATTAGACAATTATATTCGCAAATTATCTTTCGTATTGTGTTATACAATCACATTAACCCTCAATAGTCTGGGAATTAATGCATATAATGTTTGCATTTTTTGTTGTTTGCTTTCAGTGGAAAAAATATTTCATTGTTTTATATCATTTAACTTAATTTAAAGTTTTTGTTCGCCTTTTTGTGTGAATTTTGATTTAATGAATGCATTATAAGAGGCGTCCGGTTTAGAAGGTTTGAAGAAAACATTGAAACTTAACTTAATTATTATGTAGTCATAAGATATAACAATTATGTCATTATATCAGTCATAAGGAATTGATTCTTCGGTCTCGGAATACACATTATATTAAAGATCTATATCAAGGCCTCAGCACAGTATCCATTAAGAGGTTTAACTCTAAATAACTTTTTTTTTGTCTATTGTTTGAATTTTCTTTCCTTAAACACAATACGAAAGTTTAATTTTGACCTAAATATTCAAAACAAATATTTTATATCTATTTTCTCAATCATTCCCATAAAAGGCCGGAATATTTGTCATATATTTCTTGGATTTCTGTATCGGATCTCTTTGGTGGTTAGCTCTCCTCTATTTATTGCTGTTGATATCTGTTCTCATCATTAGAGGTAAGCATAACTTATCCCAACTCAATCTTCAAATCATTTATCCTGGATCATTTTTAGGGCAGACTATTGAATATTTTAGTCCATCTATTAATAAATAAAAATAGAAATCATTTTAAAACAATTTATAAAATTTCTGATAAATATTTATAAATATGAGGAAAAACTTTTGTGAACCGCATAAAGAAAAGTAGTTTTAGATAATAATTAATCTAAAAACCGGTCAATACATGTAATCCCATAAAAACTGTATTCTCCACAACATATTTGTGCGCCCATACATCACAATTGAGGAATTCCATTAAACTATGTGGAAAATGAGAGATCCCCCATGCCACTTCCCAAAATAGATCCAGGCCTGAGTAAATTCAATGATGTCTTACAATTATTAATGATTTTTCTATAAATATATTCATTCGTAAAACTAAATGAATCGAAAATGCTATTACAGGCCGACCCGTCGGCACCGAAAATCTAGTCACTATGTTAGCAAAGGACGAAAGCACTCGCAGTTGGCTTTTGCCGATTCTTACCTTCCAGTGGAACCTAATTATGCCGATCGCGACAATGGTTTGCATTTCAATCAAATTTTTTTTATCGATAATATATTGCAAACAAACGAATAATTGCAATCATTATGTCTACAGATCCTATCGATTGCATTCACGCGTTCGCATAACGCCAGTGGACTTACGTGGACACAAATAGTCACGTATTACACATATTGGCCCGAATGGACAAAATCGTTGTCAACTGTGTTTCAAATCACTCCACTATTCCTCGTCTTTTTCATCGGTGCGATACAACTCGTCATTTATTTATATCCGAAGCAGTCGTCAGGACTTTTTCACGAAAGGATCCAGGTATTCATATTGGTCCACTATTCCTATTGAATCTATTGAAAGAATTGTTTTAATTATTATTTATCAAACAAATCGTTTTTAGGCCTTATTCTGTCCGACGCTCTCATCATTCACTTCAGAGCAGAACAGTTTGGGTAATATAAACTCTGGTTATATTCCGGACGACCCGCCGCCCAAATACGAAGCCCCGCCCTCTTACTCGACGGCCACTGCCCGCCAGTTAGTTAACCAAATCAGAGGTCGTCTCTCTTCAAGCGGTTCTATTCGTCTAAACTTCTTGAGCCGAACAACCCCTTTAAGCACTGATATCGAAACCGTTTCGCCCAATCATCCCAATCATCCCAATCACCCGAATCATTCTAATCCATCAAATGATCAAAAATTTGCTGAAATAAAAGACGAAGAGATGACTACAACGCGAACAGACTATTGACTATTGATATGATTTTTGAAATTAATTTATAGAATCAGTTATTATACATATATTCAACGATTCATATCATAAGACAAATAAAGTGATGAAAAAAATTAGTAAAACTATTAATAATTGTGAACAGAATTACAGAACTCTTGTTCTGAATTGAAGTCAATTTTAGTTTTAATTCTGATCTTAAATACGACTATATTTTAAATTTATTTATGCTTTTAATTAATGTTCAATTCAAATGCTTTTTAAAATAATTCTGTATTTTATTTGATATTATCATTGATTTGCACTCTATTTAAACATTCGTCTGATTTATATTTGAATTCTTAGTTTTCAAAACTTATTTTTCATTTGAGTAAAAACTTTATAAATTAGTTAACAATTTAGTGCCAAATCTATTATTGATTTTTTCTGTGAATAATAATTAATTGAATAAAAAATAAAATAACATTTAGTTAATTGACTCAATACTTGAAGTTTCAATTCATTTCTAACCTTCAATACATTTACAGATTATTTCATACAATAATTGTTTGTGGATTAGAATTAGCCAATTGTTAGACATATTCAGTTTTAATAAGTTAGTCATCTAGTTACCTGGTTCTATTATACCACGACAGCAGATTAGAATCAAAAATATCATCCCGGGCAAGTTTCTTCATTACTAGAGTAAGGGTTAGTCTCAAAATTGGGCCAAATCATTGCCCGCTTCCTTACAAAAGACTTGGCTTCGAAAAACAGTTATTCTAAGGCTTAACAAGTACCAGGTATTATTTATTTCAATGCATTTATTAATGAATTAATTCAAATATCATAAGTCAGCTCAACTCAATTGAATCGTGAAACGAACTTAAAAGGCATACAGACTTTGTAATAAAGAATTTCATATACAGGTAGAATTCAGAGACTGCAATGTCCTGTATCATTTTACTTTGACTGTGAATATAGTAACCTTTTCAGACCATAGGTGTCAGCATATCGTTCAACGGCTAAAACTTAATTGAATTGTAATTTATTTTAATATAAACTCAATTAAAGCCAAATATATTTTATTATTTAATATATTCTCTCATTATATATACATTCAATCAATTTATAATAAATCGTATCATTTATCGGCATTTTTCAGGACTTTTATTACTTTAAGCAAAGGATAAAAATGACATAATTTTAATACATTTGAAAATATTTTGATTGAATTATTAGTTAAATAAATTGATTGCCGAACAGACATATGATTGAGTCATATCCTGATCAGAAAACCCTTTCATCAATGGACCCACTTTTCTGATTACCCTTTCTTCTAATTACTCTGTTTGAGTGAAACACTGGCGTCTCATCACTGGCCTGAGTCTGACTGTGCGCAGAGGCAGAGGAGGCATAATTCCTCTCCTCTCTCGAACCCTCATTAAGCCCACTCTGACCCGAACCCAGCCCTGAATTACTATTTACTCCGTTATTATTATAATTATTGTAATTTTGATATCCATTAGAATATGCATTAGTATTATATCCTAACTGTCCGATAGTTCCGAGAGTGGTGTAGGGCTGATAGGGCTGAGTCTGGGTTTGATAGTGTTGTCCACCCAATTGTGGGCTCAAATATGGTCCAAAAGGTCGGCTCATATAGCCTGCGGATGGGTTCGCGTAATCTAAAGCGTTAGGAATATGTTGTGAATATGGAGATGAATATAATGCCTGTGCGCCGAACATAGAGTAAGGATTCATGTGATTCCCTTGACTTAAGGTCAGCGATCGATGATTGCCGATTCCGTAGTACGGGTTCGAAAGAAAGTTGCCTTGATCATAGCCCTGTCCCATACTTGATAAAGAGTCACCGATACCTAAACGAGGAACTCCTCCGTAGGGAAAGGCAGGACTATTAAAGCCTGGATTCAATTAAAATGTTATATTCGATAAATAGTCAGACAATAAAGAGTAAAACAGAATTTAGTTTAGAACTAACCCGAGTATTGACTTTCAAGCAGAGGTGATCGCATGGGAAAGCCTGTGATTAATATGAACTTCAGTTAAATATTCGTAAAAATTATATTTTGAAAACAATGATTACCTGGACTTTGGAGCAGAGGGGCAGCACTCAGTTGATACGGCAATATACCGGCTCCTCTAGGTATCTGATATTGTCGGGGTTGAGCCAACAAAGGGCTTATATAGGGGGACGGCGTCGACAATATTCCGGCTGCGAAAACATTGTGAGGTCTGAACTCTCTTCCACTCAGATCTGCATTATATCTGTTTTGGTTGAGCTGTTCGTAAACATTTCGCGGATAATATCCACCAGAATTGAGAGCACCCGATGAACTACCATAGTTGGAACTGCCATAATTTGCACCTGTATAATCGGTAGAGCCGCTATAACTGGTAGTATCGGTAGGTTTATAACTATTTAGCGAATCGTAGTTATCATTATTTTGTCGATCTATAGCCGAATCGGTAGCACTTAAAGCACCGAACGTTGAAATCACAATCAAAGTCAAAAACATCTGAAAATAAACGATAAAACAGATCAGAAATAACAATAATTCACAGAAAAAACACAAAGATTAAGAACAATTTGATTCTTAAAGACTAACCATTTTTCTATCGAGAACTTCAAACAACTAATCAGTATTTGTGTCACTTTCACTGCAGAAGTGCTGCCTTTTATACGATTATATTTGTCTGCAATTATCATAATTTTCTAATTCCACAAACAGTTCAGCTATAGATCAGTTAATGCAATCAATTGAATGACTGGACAAATAAATTGAATCGGAAATAGTTGTTATGTTTATTGTATGAATACTTTTAATAAGTATATAATTTTTTTGATCGCAATTATTGTCATATTTCTTGTATTGCATTGTATTTCCTAAACAATAATCATTAGCTAAGATCTGATGCAATTTGAATAATTAAGACTCACTTTTTGGTACCAGTGCTCTCTATAACCTCGATTATATACAATGCTTTTATTTTTATCTTCCAAAGTGAAAAGCAGACAATTATTTCTTTCACTTTTGTTTTTATACTGAATAATGTTTGCAATCAATCAATTCTCGCTATTTATCGGGGTTTTCATTCATAGCTGAAAATTTGAATAAACTTTTCCAAAAAAAAAGTTCAATGCATTACAAATTGAAGCAATTTTTGTATTGATTTTAAATTCTATTCAATAATATAATAAAAGAATTCAAAGTTTGTACAAAAATATTACCAAAACATAGTATACATAAAAAATATATAATCCGAACAGAATTTCCAACTTTAAATAAGAAAGGTTATAATTAAGGCTGAAAAATTTCAATTACTTATATATAATTTCATTGATTCAAAAAAATAAAATTAAGAAAAGTTAAAGATTTTGTTTATTTTGTATTTTAAAGAAATCGTACAATAAGTATAAGTTTGATAATTAATATATTTATTTACTAATTGTCTATACATTTGAATGGACACCAAAACAAGAGATAATATTAATTGAGAGAATGTTATCGAATACTTGTTTTTTGTACATTTGTAGCACTAATATAGTGAAGAGTACAATGAAAAATGATGTTCACTGTATGAGTGATGCAAAAGCGCTGAGAGAGCGATGAGAGAAGGCATTGAGTGAAGCCCTGCCTCAGAAAACATGCTCTAAAGCCACAGTGAATAGCATTGGATGAGTTGGTTTTGAGGGCCGAGTGAATGGCTCACTGAAGCACAACAGGGTGTCTATTATGGGCTCGTACTGTACGGGCTTTATCTCATTACAATATGTTTTCGGACACGCGTACCATACCTTCAATTATTTTAAAGCCTCATTGATTGCAAACCCATTGAAATTGTGTACAAAAAACTCATTGTTATACTAATCAGCCAATTGGTTAATAAAGCATCTCTCACAGGCATCAATACATCTCGCAGGGCTAGAGTCACATCCCAGGCCATCGCATCATAACTTGCTTGTGCTGTTCGTGCTCTTTACTCCGAAGTCAATTAGATTCGGCTAAAAGTGTTTGCCTTTGATTAAGACATTTGACGAACGAATGAATAATAATGAAAGAAAAGTCGAAAAATGCTGCCCGAAGTCGAAGGGAAAAGGAGAATGCCGAGTTCCTAGAGCTGGCCAAGCTGCTGCCACTGCCCGCCGCCATAACCAGTCAGTTGGACAAAGCGTCTATCATTCGTCTGACAACGTCTTATTTAAAAATGAGAGCCGTATTCCCAGACGGTATGTAAAACACTCCTTCCCATTGACTTATTCATACGAGTCATAAGAATTGCTTTAATTTTATGCAATTCTATGCAATCTTTCATTAGTTTTCTTAACATATCTAATGTCTAACATTCGTCTCTACTATTTATTTACTCTTATATTTATTTTTAGTTTAATTATAAATTTATAGTTAAAATATTTATTTTTAACACAATTTATATTTTGTAATACAAATAGATATAACTCAAAGCCGATTGAGCTTTATCTGTAGAAAACCAGAGCATTTTGCTCTACATTTTGTCCTCTCTTTCTGTTGTACAACACTTTTAGTGTCTCTTTTTATTCCTATTCATATTGTTCTGGCAGTGAATTTCAGGAGAGTATGTGTTTGTGAACGTGTCTTATCAATGATTGTGATCCAAGTTATGAATGGAATCAGAAATATTCAGATTTTCTACTATTGTCTATCAGTTTATTCACATTTGTCGTGAATCCTATTCATAGACAACCAATTGGTTAAAAGTTTACATAAGAATGAGAATAATATAATTCAGTTAAATGACAAGTATATCGAAAACATATTTAAACTGAATTAAACTTATAAGACATCTAAACAAATACAGACAAAGAATCATAAGTTTGTTGTATATAATGCAAAGCAGTCGGACTGTTATGCTGTGTCTAAAGCAAACATAGTTAGGAATTACGGCTGACTTTGTTTGACAGATGCAAAGTAGTAGTAATTGTGCTTTTTGTTCACCTGATCCAAAGTCTTAATGGGAAAGTAACGGACTGTTTCTAGCCTTGTATGGCCACTAGACTGTTGGGGAGGGAGGGATAGAGTGGAGATTCGTTTCACGCCTAATTGAAAGCTGACTTTGGCTGAAAAACCAATTCATTACAATTCTGTTATGGGGTTAAAGGCAATAGACTTTAACGCATAAGCAATGAAATTATGCCTCTTTTCTCTCAGTCTTCCAGTCTGTTCGTTGGGCTAACAGTTTTCATGCGCTTTCAAAATCTCTTTTTTTGTTTTTACTTAATTTTATTGTTGTTTTCTCATAGAATAATAATATATATATTTAACACTTTATGTCGTCTAATAAAATAACATTAATTAAATTTGATTCTCAGCTCAGTTTTGTTTATAATTCTAAGTTTAGCCTCACTTTAATGTCTATAATATTTTTGTCTACAATTTTATTCTTTAAATTTTTCAGCTTTTATGCCAAAAAAGTTATGAATGGAATGAATAGTTTAGACTAAAATACTGTATGAGAGCGTATATGAAATTGTTTCTTGTTGAATTCCATGTTTTATCCAATGTCAAAGCTGACAATAAATTTAAAAATTATTTATTCACACAAATCATATTATTATTATTATTATTGCATTTTTAGCTCCAATTTTATTATGCAATTAACAGAAACAGATTTTATTGTTTGTGGGAATTAAAGAAAATATAACTTTAAGAACCATTAAATATAATCTCATATTTGTATTGTTGAGATTGCAATAGAAAACCGGAAATATGGCTCTCAAACACCTCAAACGCCTTAAACACCAATAAGTTATTGGTTTTCAAGTTTCAAATCTGAGAAACGAAACAACAAAATAAAAATAAGTAAAAAAAACTAAGTTTACGTTTGCAGTGATTCGTAACTCGAAGATTAAAACAGTATTTTATGAATTGGGGAAGAGTTTAGAGTTTATGTTAGTTTACTCTTCACAGTAGTTCACAGTTGCGATAAACCTTTCAGACGATAAATTCTAATCATTGTAAGTGATATTCAGTTTTGTGGTTAACTTTTTTTTATACCAATACAATACTTGTGCGGTAACCAGAGATGCCGAAACTGGATATGATAAACAAACTTGGCAACAATCTTCTCAGATGGTTTTCTATGTTGAATAAATCAGTTAAAACTTCGATAAAACTTAGGCCAAAAAATGCTATTTCTGATAGAATTCGCGCTTTTGTGCTATTTTTTGGTCTATTATTCATAACTCATTTCCCCATTTGAGCCAAATTGTTATTAAGCTTCTCCTTCCGAATAACCCGCTGGGTTTGTCAGTTAGTCCGCACCTCTGGTGCTAAGGTGTGCGAAAATATTTGAGGTTAACTTATTTGCAGATAAAAAATATTTGAATATAAAGAAAAGTCATAAACATTTGGTTTTATCCTCTCTTTGAATGTGAAAATCGATATATTTAGTCGAAATGATAATAAATTCTTACAAGTTATCTAAAGTCGCTTTTCATGTAATTCAAAAATGAACTTAATATTTAAGGCAAATATCAATTTACTTTCAATTTTAAATTCCATTGATTTCTAATAATTAACGCTATTTTATGTTTTATTAGAGACAAGTACTGTAGTTATGAATCATAGCTGACATAAGAATCAAGTATTGAGGGAAACAATAACTCTTGTGTTCAGCTGTGATAACTCAGACTTTATATAAATATGATATTAGTTAAAGACCCTGTACTCCATTGTTCAATCATATAGAGTCTCTATAATATACTGTATAGATTTGAAGAGCACTTGTCGGACAAAACTGATCATTATTTATACGCATAATTATATTCCTAGTTATGTAACGCATGTCGTCCTATGTCTGTATGGCTTCGGCTTTTCAGACCCTTTTCAACATAGCTTTCGCTATCAATTAGAAAAACAAGATTTCAATGAATATAAAAGACTTTAGTTTTCGTTTTTTCTCACATTTTATCAATTCTATTGAATAAAATTGTATGGATGATCAAGGGTATCAAACTAAGGGAGTGAGTCGTGTGCTTTATTCAATAGGCGAGGGTTTCTTGCTAGATTAGGGAAGAGTGTGATAATGATGGTTCACATCTTGCTATTTGAGCCAATGTTTTATATAAAAGGCATATTTTGACCTTATAACCTTGATCATCCCTTATTCTATTGAATTGTTGAAAAGAACTCTTAATATTTTTATCCGGGAGTTAAGACTTGTTAGTAATGCTATCAATTAAATCGATTCTTTTGAAAAGATTTTTTGAATTTAATGCAAATATAATAATATATAATAATTGGATAATTTGTATAATTTCTGTTTGGTTTGAACTCATATTTTACATTCTGGTGGATCTTATTTAGAAAATTGAATTTTGCCGAAAACAGTAGAGCTTGAGTTGAGTAGTGCTCAAAATTCCTGCTTTTAAAGGGAATGCGGGATATGTTGGGTATGTTAGCACAATCTGCACAATCTGTTTGATCCCTATTGTGTAAGCGCTGCGAAGCCGTGTTTTTCTTTATATAGAGAGTAACCTCTGGGCGAGGGTTATAATGTCGGCTCAATTATATGAATTCTATACAAAACGCTTTTGTTGGGCATAAGTATAACATTAACTGGACTTCACTGAACAGTACATTGGCTTTTAATGAACAGTACTTTTTTCAATGCATGTGATTCTCAAATATGAAGTCACAATCAATTAGTCTATACATGACTTTGGAATCATTTCGTGATATTTCCTAATCATATAATCGACACTCAATTAATTAAAACTTTAATTTAATTTAAATAATTTGTTCTTTTATTAATCATTCATAAAATTATCGCCAAAATAGACAAAACAAGGAAAGCCATTTATATTTATTAAGTTTAAAAGTTTTATCCATAAGAATAGCCGTCATATTAATCAAAACTCTTTTGTTTGTCCTTTAAATCATTTTAAAAATCAAAGCCTTTTTCTACTTTGAAGAGAGTGTAGCAAATGATTCAACAAATATACTATAGATTTCTCAATGCATTTAATACTTGCAATAAATTTCTGTTTCCTAAAGAGTCATATCTGTAGTGAAATTCAATTTTATCAAAGGATTGTTTATACGGCGAACCATTTTATCGCGGTTTTCAGCCAAAGCCAACAACTCTGAAACGACTGAATAAAAGTTAATCTCTGGACGAATAAGAGTATAACAACTAAACTGTATGGAAAAGTGTAGAGCAATTTAAGCCAACAGTTAACTGCAAAGGACGGGAAGATTTTTCTTAAACAAACAATATATGTCAGGATAAGTGTCAGTGCAAACGCATCACTGCGTTGGACATACATATAAAACTCGCAGTCCTTTTAATCAAGACTGCGATCCCTGTTATGCAACCGATGTTTGTATAGCGCAGAGAAAAAAATAGATATAAAACAAAGTTTTCTATTCTTTTGTTTTTAATACTTTCACAGCATTTGATTGCATTTAAATTCATTTAAATTACATCTATTTATATAAACTTCTGATAAAAGTTTGTTTTTTATGATTTATTATGTATTCACAAGTATTTTGTTTTGCTATAAAACCAATACTTGAATCTATAGCTCTCTCAGTCTGTATATCGTGAGTATAGGTAATACTAATGGACTTATATTTTGTGTGAATTTCACTTAATTCTAATTCTTTTAAATTTATGGCTAATTCAACAAAAAATAATAACAAATATAATATTGAGTTCAGTTTATAGAGTAGTTTGAACTGAGCTCATGGTTCTCATACTTAGTACTGGGTATAATTATAGGTAAGTTTACAGTTGATTTGCTGTTCCCATCCATTTAGCACCGGTATCAATAACTACATTAGCTATAATAGCTTAACTAATTGTCAGAATCGATAGTTTAAATCACATGAAACCAAAATTTTCTTTACTTTACATTTGTCTCATATTTAAAGTTATCGATTGCTTTACAGGTCTGGGAGATGGCTGGGGCACATTACCTCCCTCACCTAACCCGCATGAGTTGGCGATCAAAGAGCTCGGATCGCATTTACTTCAGGTGAGCCACAATCTCACAGATCAATCAGACAGTTGTCAAACAAAACGACACAATATTTCAGAAATACATTAGAAAATCGGCGCAAAAACGTGTAAACGAATACAAAAAATATAATATGCCGTAAATTATTAATGAATCGACACATTTCGCTATAAAACCTATTTTGCATTTCTTTGTTTTGTAGATCGAAACAGAAAAAAAATATAATGAATTCAAAGATTAAATTAAAAAAAATATATGAAAAACACTTTATTAGAAAAAACTGTATTCACTTATAAGAGAAATATACGAAAATATTGTTTATATTAATTTTGAATATTTGTATCCCACCTTGATCTTAGACATTGGACGGGTTTGTTTTTGTAGTAGCACCAGACGGAAAGATCATGTACATTAGTGAGACTGCTTCAGTTCATCTCGGATTATCACAAGTAGTGTATAAACCCTTGTTGTGTAACGAGACTAACACAGCATAACTATTAACACATCTCAGGTCGAGCTGACGGGCAATAGTATCTTCGAGTACATTCATCCGGCAGATCACGACGAGATGACTACTGTCCTCAACCTTTATCCCCCTTTCACTCCACAAACTCACTGTTCAAATATAGCGCAAACAGATTTTGAAATTGAAAAATCATTTTTTCTCCGAATGAAGTGTGTATTAGCCAAACGAAACGCCGGATTAACGTCTGGCGGGTATAAGGTATTAATCGTTTCCATTAAAACACTTGAAAATTATGCTCTTTTTCGTCTAATTACTAAACTATACTAGGCTCAAATCGTAATTGTTTTAAACGCTTTTAAAATAAGTGTTTTGAGAATTATTTGTAATTAAAGCACTTTAAACATACAATCGTTTTATTATTCAATAATTCTTCATATCTTTTGAAAAGTTTTGCTTTGGATTAGAAAAAAAGGATTTGATTTGAATTTTAGTTTATTTTACTCTCAATTCAATGTTTGAATGAATTAACAAAATTGATCTTAAATTAGGTGATCCATTGCAGTGGTTATCTGAAAGTAAAGCACTATACTATGGATCAGTCGCCTTACGATGTTTGCTACCAAAATCTTGGTTTAGTAGCTGTCGGCCATTCCTTACCTCCCAGTGCAATCACAGAAATTAAAATGTATAGCAATATGTTTATGTTCAGGGCCAGTCTTGATCTCAAGTTAATATTTTTGGACGCGAGGTATGCATTGATTATATGAATTATTATTAGAAATATTGTATTAATTTATTGATTTTGAATCATAAGAGTCGCGCAATTGACTGGCTATGAACCCCAGGATCTGATAGAGAAAACACTTTACCACTACATTCACGGAAATGATATACAAAATATGAGATTTTCTCACCAAACGTGTAAGTCATTCAATCTATTCAATTGGCATTCATTGGGAGGAATGCGGAGAGAGTTGTGTCAGAAGTCATACTTTCGAAACCTATTTGTATGTGTCGTGTCTTTTGCTCATTCAGAGGGCTAGTCCTGAACTTATAGATATTAAAACAAAAACGACCCGAGGCAAAAGCAACTTATTTTAATTTTGACGCCATTTTGAAAAATTATTGACCGTTATTTGACCCTGTTCATGCCGACTATTTGATGCTGACTTTCCGCATTTATTGTCTTTAATTGAGTACAGGTAACAATTTGGGACTGATCTTAAAAAGCTGATTGCCTAAACATAATCAGTGACATTTTCTTATCTCCATAGAAGACTGTTTAGCAAATAGTGTACTTCCACGTAATACATGCAGATACTCTTGGGTCATACCTGTGCCAAATTGTCCCCAACTTTTCAGTTTAAAGAACATGTTTTTGATATACAAATAATTGTAATTCAAATTTCAAATAAGTTTAAAATTCACTTCTATTCCATTCGGATAGTGTTGACCAAAGGTCAGGTGACGACCAGGTACTATCGTTTTTTGTCGAAACCTCACGGCTGGGTATGGATGCAATCGTATGCCACAATCGTACACAATAGCAGATCTTCGAGACCTCATTGTATTGTTAGTGTGAACTACGTCTTGAGGTAAGACTTGTTTCCCTTTCTTTCAAATAAATATTTGTTTAGACTTTATTCCTGAATATGAATATGAAATCTTATAAACAGTTTGAACAGTGAATACTGAATACAGAATTATAAGTATTTCACTATAATTGGTGATCAAGTATTCAAGTATTGAGTCTTTGCATAAAAGCATTTGATTGTATTTGCAGTGAACCAGAAGTCAAAGAATATCAGTTACAGTTGGATCAGATAGAGAGCAATTACAATCGGGAGTCATTAACATACAGTTCCTCCAGTTCTGTAATTAGCAATGAGAACGGCAGCTCTGATAATATAACGACTGTCAGTCCCAACACTAATAACACTGAAATGAATAGTAAAATAAGTAATAATAGCAATGCGTCTACAACTTGTAGGACAAGTGAGTATACAATTGAAGCCTATATTCATTATTCTCACTATTAGTGAAGAATAGCTATAATAATGGATCGATTGTTATGATTCACAGCGAAATCCAAGCCCAATAGAAACCGGAACAATAGGAGGTCTCCCTATACAGCCGTAGCCAACACTTCAAATGATAACTTTGCCAACACTTCAACTGAGGGCCAAATCAGTGCAATTGAAGGAATTGTACCAAATTTTAGTGAACTAAGTAATAACCAGTGCATGAACTTCGGTGCCGTATATGATGATAGAGGAACGGGATCGCAATGGAATATAAATCGATCCCTGAGCTATGCATTCAATTACGACAATAGTCTATACAATACATATTTCAGTGAATCGCAAGAAGAGAATCATAGGTTCAGAACAGCTCCGGCTTTAATAACGCATGACATGACATACCACCAGACGTACTGCCAATTAGATTCGGCTTTTCATGAGTCGAACACATCTTCAGAAAACGGACAATCAATGCCTACCACTGATGAAAATGTTCGCAATTATACAGAAAATAATTGCAATGTTTTGAGTAGTGCTCAAAGAAATGTCAATTCCGATGAAGACATACAACGAATCAATTCATTGATACCATCCATAAGGAATGGTAGGAATATATTCGCCGAAGTGTTGCTCAGAAATGTGTATTCGGAAACTGATAACAATAATGCCAGCACTGGTATGATGACAGCACATGCCGACAGTGAGACTCTGATGCCATACAACAAACCTATAGCCAACACGAGTGACATATCGTCCAACTCTTCCTGTTCTTCCTCGCCATCGGACTTGAGTGCAATCAATGGGGACCTAAACGGCTCTAAATTAACAGTCATTCGGTATCTGAACGACGGCTCCTATACTTCCAGTGCTAGTCATCTCAAGTACTTTAGCGAAAGCAGCCAAACGGGCACTACTACTCCGAACTCAAACCCTAACCAAAACTCATCGTTCCTACAGAACAGTCAAACAAATGTGTCTCCGACTAACCTAACACTAAATAGTGACGAGAGAGTAGTGAACGGCTCTCTGTCCGGAACGGGATCTCCCTATACATCGGTTATTGTGGACGCACAGCAATACCAACACTTCGCGAGCGGTTATGTTCAATGAATTTCATTATTTGATTATTTTCTTTAAATAATTATTTCTAAGCAATCGATACCAAAATTATTCAATATTTGTTAAGAAATTATATTAAATAAGATTTTATATCAAATATTTAGACACATTTTTAGACTACAGGGTCTTTAGATTTGATTACATCGATTAGTCAGTCAGACAGGACAACTCAATCAATAGTGAAATAATTATAGCAATCATTGATATAATACAGTAAACACGAAAACAATATGTAATTAACATAAATCATAAGTGTTTAGCAGAAAATTCATTTAACAACTCATGAAATTGTATTTCCCTTAACTTAGTATACGATTGAAAGCAGAGTTAGGGTAAAATATTTTCTAACATTGAGTTTATTTTATCGAAATTAGAAATTAAATCCGAAATTATTTTAAAAGAGCTTAGATTTGCGATTAAAATATAAATTAATGTAAAATAACGAACAATTATATTAAAACTGTGTAATTATGGCTCTGAATATTTCAGACGCCATACTAATCTATACTAGTCTTCTTTTGAATTTCAATAATAAATAAATAATTGATTAATATTTTTTAAATTTGAGCTCAAATTTTAATCAAATTATTTATTAAATCTTTATTATAAAACGACAAATAATTTGTTAGATATTCAACATTTAAGTTAAGTTATGTCAAAATTATAGACTCGTTTATTAATTGGTTCTGAAAACTCCCTTTCTGTGCTCAAGCTAATAATTTTAAAGTTAAAGTATGGAACCAGTATCTAATAATTGTTCATATTTATTTCAAAGAAATTCAATCAAAGAACAATTTTACTGATGAAAAATTGAAGCAAGCAAAGTTTATTGTATAAAATTGCAAGACCTTGGTTACAGGATCATTATTTGCCATAGCATTTCCATACTTAAAAACAAATTTCAGCAAGATGTCAATTTGTTATCATTATTATTCAATTTTGATTTTGACTCTAGTTAATATTTTCTATGTGGAGCATTTATTTTATGGATCAATAATGTTTAGTGCAAATGATTTTCTTACACTTTTATGAGAAATGTTGCAAATTATACGAATACCCTATTATAGAGTGCGCTTTCAGACCGACTGCCCTTTTTTTGCTCTCAATTGTAGTGAAGTATACATTCATTTAGTGATAATTATTAACTCAAATCTTAATTTATTTGGAAAATTCACTTCATTTAAACTGTGTATATATAGAGTAAGAATGAATGGGAATAATTGTTGGCACTGGTATACTGAACCTGACGTAACCTTAGTTACACATCCATTTGATGACAGAGAAGAAATATTTTTCCGCTAAGTTTAGCATTCATTCAATCATAAAGTTCTGATTCTTTGCTATTCTATAAAATATACACTAAATATGGATTCACTCTATATATGAGTCTGAATACGATTTCAGGAGAATATTAACCGATTTTAATGTTTTCCGAAAGAAGACTAAATTCATAGCGAGATTAAGCCATGAATTATAACTTTAGATGTAATGAAGTTTTTTCTTCTTCTCATTTAATGAATTGATTTTGCTTTTGAATGCCAGCCATTAGTCGTATAATATTTCATATAATGTTTTATTACATAACTGACACTATTTTTCTTTTGTTAGGCCTTATGTCGAGCTATTAGTTATTTCTTCTCTGCGATAACGTGACTGCGAATAGGTATCAAAGATTTTATTCGGTTCCTTAGAAATGGCTAAAAAATACATTGGATCATAAGGGAGGGAAAGACCTCTTATTGATACATATTTAGGTGACCGGTAGCTCATTATTATTCGTTTGTTCAGCGAATTTCAATAACAGTTTGAACTCAATTGAAGTCAAATTAATATTTACTTAAATTTGTTTTATATTCTCAATGAAATCAATTTTAAATTCTATAAAATTCAGTGAATTTTTCAAATGAAAATTGATTCAGGGATGCAAATGGTATAGAACTATGATATTATACAACCTTGTTTAGTTTATGAATTTCAGAAAATTCTCAGTGAAAACTCATGACTCATGAGTTTGTCCCCTGGTTAGTAACCAGTGGTTACCCTTGTTCAACTAAATTTTGTTGTTGTCCTCACTGTTCACCCTTTGTTCTATCGATTAAGAGATATTGATTTAGCCGGTCTATAGCCGAGCAGAAATGTGGTCACATAAGGAGCCGAACAGAAATAAAAGTTTTGTTTATCGAAAATATTTAGAAAATAGTTTAAAATAAATACATAAATCATAAAACACTTCCAGTTATTTGTTAAAAGATTTTTATTCTCAATCCTATTGTTTACTCTGTGTTGGGCTCGAGATATTCGCCTCATATTTGTAATGCCTGACTGACTGAGCGCTCAGATAATTAACAAGAATTATATATTTTTTTATTATTGAATATTTAATAAACCGTTAGTTTTTAGGCAAATATTTATTACAAAATTCATTAAAAACCCAAAAACCAGAGGAAGAGAAAGAATGGGCAAAAATAAAAGGATAAACAAAGAGATTAAGAATATGATGAAAGACAATGATCTGAACCGAAACAAATATAGCATAGAAGTGGTCGAGGAGTCCAATGCACACCTGATCGGCCGCATATGCGGGACAGCGGACACGCCATTCGAAAAGGGAGTCTTCAAAATCGATATTATAATTCCCGACAAATACCCGTTCGAACCGCCCGTCTGTAAGTTCCTGACCAAGGTATGGCACCCGAATATATCATCGGTGACCGGAATCATATGCCTGGATATCCTCAAAGACCAGTGGGCGGCGGCTATGACTATAGAAAGTGTTCTGACATCACTGCAGTCGTTCCTCTCGAGTCCGGAGCCGAGTGACCCTCAGGACGCAGTGGTGGCCAATCAGTTCCAGAGCAACCGAAGTCTATACAATAAAACGGCAAAGTATTGGACCTATACTTATGCCGTCGAAGCGGAACAGAAAAAGCAATTCAATGCCAAAGAGTTCAAAGATTTCGATGAAAAGCTCAAAAAAGTGATGAAAGAGGCGCACTTTGATCGCGAAAAAGCACTCGCATCCCTGTCCTGCTCTAATTGGGATGTGGGTAAAGTGCTAAAAGACTAGTGATTGGAGAAATGCTCGAAATCTGGTTATACGAGAGATTGTATTAAAAAATATATTCAAATAAATCATTAAAAATTAGTTCTAAAAAATGTATTGAAAACAAAAATTGTGTAAAAAAAATAAAATATTATATTAAGAAAAGCTAACGATAGGAATGCGATTAACTGTGAATACAATAAAACTATTAATAATTATGTTCAGAGCATTTGACTCTTGAACACTTGTTTGCAAGAAACTAAAAAAAATCTTCTCTTTCATTCACAGCTGTGTTTTGTTAGGAAAAAATATTTTCTCGTTTTCCCTAAAATGCAGGCATTTTTGTGTATAAGTTATAAAAGTCTATGTATTTCTTAAATAGTAACTTAAATAAAAAGCTAATCCAACAGTCGAGCTATGCCTGACTTCGGACAACTGTGTCAACACTGACACAACAATACTGTATATATCGAGTCTTCAGAGCCAGTGGTTTGTAAATATGTGTAAACTTATTCTTACAGTACTTGTTAGATGTGAAAGCATAGTCCCATTTACACTGTGTAAAGAGCCACTGGACCACAGATACACCACAGGCCCACATGTGTACTGCATGTATAATATGCATCAGGTCAGAGTAAAAGTGGCCAAACATTAAAGTGTGCTTGATCACCATTTTTGAGCGCTCACAGACTTCTATATCAGAGATAGGGTTCCGGCTATTGATTGCAATTAAGACGGACAGCAATGCAATGGTTGGCTCTGGTATTCAGACAGAAATATTGCTTACACTATTTGAATTCAGGCACAAGTATCAGGCAGTGCAAGATGCACAGTTGAATAGTTGGGACTCCAAGGCTATTTTTGTGACCAATATGTTGTCAAATGTAGCAAAAGTTCAATTTTTATTCGTAAAACACATTCAATACTTTTGATGATTAAGAGCGCGATTATAAACAATTAAAATGTATTTAAAACATAAACAGATTATTATTATTATTAATGCATTAATTATTGTAATACAAAGTCAAGAATCAGTTCTTAAGAATCAATTACCACTTTATAACTGAGAAGTGCTATCAATAATCACAATACGAATGTTGATAATCAACCGATCGATTGATTCTCACTCTCAGAGAATGCGACCGAAATGGGGTTCGGAGACGGCAGTGGAGGGCAAACAGAAGAGCCGACAGGTTTTGCTGAAAGAACTGCACAATTATAGGCGAATAACACACAACGGATTCAACTTTTATCTGTCAATCATTGACACAAAACATCCGAAATTCATCCGAACCACGGATTGGGGTTTCGAGAGATGGAGAATGAGATTCAATGTCTTCGTCAGCGGATTCTTCGCCGAATGGCTGCCGAATACAGTCTTACATTACGGCGAACTCCATGTCTACTATGACTTAATGCCCAACCACTCGAAGCCGTGGTGTCAGGACTTTACCTTCTATTACGACAATCGTGACATCGGCTGTCCTATACTCACCGATCGGTTCCAACAGATGGATATGGCGTTCAGGGATTCGCTGATCGGAAGAGAACAGCACATGAAGTACTTGTTGTTTCTGCCGATCACTAAAAACCAATTCGTGTCTCCGAACAGAGATTTGGATGAATTCCTCGAACGCCAGGAAGTGATTCACTCACAGCTCGAAGACATTCGCAGACGATATCCAATGCCAATCAATTATCCGATGAAAGGCACTCACAATCAGAACCAGAGTCCGAATTATTCAAATAATTCTCAGCATTCTGTGCCTGAAGAACATGAAAGTCAAGGATCAACTGCTCGGCCCAATCACCCAAATCAAAGAATCTCTGATTACTGCTAATTGTGGAACAAATTCTCATCAGTTCTCTCATTATATTTAAATTCTTTTTTATTTCAATTAATTTCTTGTTTTATTGCTTTAAATGCTTTAATTGTATTCAAAATTATAATTAATATATTCTTATTCTTTAATCAGTTATTCTTTACCAGAATTTATAAGTTTGTTATATAACAAATGCATTTATGATACGATCCCTAAAATGATTCATTCAGTAAATCCCAAAAACGTCAGTTTAACTGCATTTCAATTGTGAAGAGATTTCTGTAGAAAATATTTATTCAATTCAAACACATTTAGCGCAACAGAAGATATTTAACGTAAAATTTTGTGCATTCAGTCGATCGCAAAAATTTATGGAAAACTATGATTGCATTCAATAGATATTTGTCTACAAATAGTTATGAATATATCGTGCGATCAAAGCGTAAAAACAGTGAAAAATATTGTAAAAAATGATTTTATTTTTTACATTCAATTCAATTGAATCTGAATTGTATTGAAATGTATTTCGTATTTGATTTTATGGTTAAGTTTTCCTCATTTTTGCGACTATTTATATGAAACGGAATTTATATTAAATTATTATTTATTAAAAAGTTTTGTTATTTTGTGTTATAATTGAAAATAAAAATTGTTTTTGATTTAGACACCCAAACAAGAATCTCATTGCTATCAACTGTTTTGAATGCCTGCGTATTCCATCTCATCCTGATCTAGTATTGATAGTATAAAAAGCATTTGTCGATAGGAATGAAAGCTATTGAATGAAATGATGAGACAAACAGAAGATAGAAATGAAAATTTCATAAGAGTTGAGTTGTGAGCTGAAGATTGCAATCAAATATTTGTTTCATAGAAATGAGAAATAACTCATATTTAAGCATTCAATTAAGAATATAGAAAACATTCATTTATTTTGTTAGAAATGACTGAAAATCAGATAAAAATATGAAATACAATATATTATTATCAAAATTATAGTTCATTTGAATAGATTCGAAACACGCTTTTCAGTCCAAAAAAGTTGAATTTATTTTGTATTATATTTTCAAATTATTAATAATATCGTCAATAGGTTTAACGACTGTACTATAAGGCCACTCCATTATAAGCCGTTCGATCGCTTGCATTAACTCTTTGTATTCGGTTTCGTATTGATATAAACGACAAATCATTAATCGTCGCTGTTTTGATACAATGGTCAGCCAAACCATCAGCTATTGAATGAAATACAAAATATTTGAGATCACGTGATATATGGCGCAATCGTTATAT
The DNA here is from genome assembly GCA_034693305.1 of Eueremaeus valkanovi. NCBI lineage: Eukaryota > Metazoa > Arthropoda > Arachnida > Sarcoptiformes > Eremaeidae > Eueremaeus > Eueremaeus valkanovi. The sequence continues at coordinate 27,092 of JAQIWA010000522.1, forward strand.
CGATTGTTTTCAACAATTATTAAATCATTTAAAAAGCTATTATATATTAGTATAAATACCTTTAAATTCACTCAAATAGTGAATCATATTTAACTCAGTATTTGTTCCGCAATTGTGTACTCTTCGGGAAAATCGTTCAGAACGTTAGACAACATTGTGTTCACTGTCGCCATATTCAACAGTCTTTCGAAACATGCTTTTCATCGACTGTTGGCACTCAGTGCTCAACAGTCGTTCGAAACACGCTTTTCATCGACTGTTGCCACTCAGTGCGCATGACTGGTGATCAGCGTATATCAGCTCAGACATGGCATACATTTGCAGTAATTGCAGTCAATCTTTTAATAATATATCTTAATATTATAAACACATAAATGAATATCATTTTTATTTAAAAGAATTCACTAATTGTTGTTTGTGCGCAAAAACGATACGCTCAAAAAGTGTAATGTACGACCATTTTAGTAAGTCATTCGGATTATAAAAACACTCGAATGAATACTCCGACTGAACCGACACCTATCGATAATAATTAATTACTTTTTGTTTGATTGCAATCAACAAAACGTGTGATACGTATGAGACAAATGGAATCAATTTATTTGTTGAGCACTAGAAGATAAAAACATTCAAAACAGTTGATAGCAATGAAAGTTTTGATTCCTATGAAAAATGAGCTCAGATCAGTTTTTTCAGTGGAGTTAAACCGAAAATATGGGCAAAAATAAGCCAAACAAACAATCGCTGAAACAATCGGTTAATCACTCGAATCAATCAAATCTATTGAAATTCATGTCCAGTGGAAAGGCATCGCAACAACAGGTGAACAATAATAAGGAGCCGAACAGTCAGAGCAGTCAACAGCAGAAGTACATCAAAACCAATACGTCTTTGACTCACGTCTTGGCTATGATTTCAATGAGTATTCAATACTTTTTGCGTACATTTTGATTGATTTAATTGATTTTAATTAACGAAATGTATATATATTTCAGGCATTTGTCGCAAAATAACAAACAATGAGTTAATCCGAAAGCGATTAATAATATACTTATGTCTTGTGCTGATCGGAGGTCTGGTCAACGACTTCGCACCACTTCTTTCGCGTAGTTTTATGTTTAAAATACAAAAGACTAATGTTTTGAACCAATGGGTCGTTAAAATCGGTTGGTTTTGGACAACGATTCTTACCTTTCCTTTAATGGCCTTAACCTCTGTTATACTATCCGTCGATAAAGAGAATCAAAACACGATTAATACTAACAGTGCTGTCAGTACTGACAGTAAAAGTAGTAATAAATTAATTAAATTCAAACAATTTCTATCATATCTACGAACGCGACAACTGTTGAGGCTTTTGATCAATACTTGCGTTTGGTTTATATCAACCAATTTGTTCGTCTATTTCGAAGAGATGACCGGCTGGTGCTTAGAACTGGGTATGTCTGATCCCTACCCTCTTATCGCCGGTAACTCATATTTCAATTCAATTTTCACTCAAATATTTTATTTAACTTTTCTTAAGCTTTCAAATGAATTATTCCATTATTTTGCGTCCAATCCCTTCACTATTGGGAAGAGTTTGCAATTTTTGTCTTACATTTAATTTAGTTTTTAAGCAAAAGTTTAAATCTTATTCTTAGAGCGAATGAAAAGTGAGTCTAAAAAGCAATTCATTCGTCAGTTGTCTGAACCAACAAAACAGTTCTCTTTAAACACAAATTGCAATCAATTTCCGAATCAAACAATAATTGTCTAAATATTTGTTTATTTAATTTCAGGCAATGAATCGAAAGCCAATTGTTTGCGGAACGGCAGCAAATGGGTGCCCGGATTCGACATCAGTGGCCATACATTTCTGCTCATATACTCGAACCTAATACTGATCGAAGAGAGCGCTGTTATGATAGGTTGGGAGCCGTTCGGCAATCAATTGTTCGAACAGATGGCGAACACCAGACCCAACATCAGAGGCGACACCAGAGGGACTCAAGCGGCCATTAATGAGAAACAGCACCGGCTTTACAATCAGTACACACAAGTGCTAAGAATTTTATTTGTATTCATAACTGTGTTGTCCATAATCTGGGACTTTATGTTAGTCCAGACCTCACTGTTCTACCACTCGATGATACAGAAGCTGATTGCCGCCATTTGGGCGGTCGGCCTCTGGGCCCTCACCTATAGGTACATCTATACCAACATTGAAATCGATGTGAAAGCGCCTAAACTTAACAAAAATTTATGAAAAATGATTCAAATCATACGAATTGAACGCTTTTTTAGTTTTAGTTATTATTTATTAATATATTTTGTTTTGTTTTTGATTTTTTTGAGTTTTAATAAAATTATAAATCATTTGATAATCCGTGTCGTCTGAATCTCACATTAAATTAAATAATTTTTTAATGCTATACAAGTGTTGAACGAATAGTTAATATTAACCATTGATTTGTAAACATTTTTGGAATTTTAATAAATTATTTGTGTTTTCATTATTAAAGTCGTCTGAAGTATAGACTGGACTGGGATTGAGTGGTCATATATTTTTACGATCGTATTAACCATACATTCAGTTCGCATAAAATTTTTTGACTATTTTTATTCAATTCATTATTATTAGAGATAAAAAGAATTTGTTTGACCCTGGTGTAAAAATAGGAATGAAGTCGTTTTTATGGGTACTATATATGACTGCAATTGTTTGAATAAATTTTGGAACAATTATTTACAAAATTAGGGATGGCCAATGGGGGGGGGGGTATAGCCCAAATAGG
>JAQIWA010000523.1:0-29855 GCA_034693305.1 Eueremaeus valkanovi
TTCGGTTGCAGTCTATGGCCTGTATTTGAGTCAGTCTTTAAGTCTTTCTATAATTAAATACAAATTCATTTCAATTCTCTCTAATCTAACAGACAGTCACCGAATACTCGGAGGAAATACAACGAAGACTTCAATCGTATGTTTGAATCAATTTATTAATTATTTTTCTGAACTATTTATTTCATTTCAAACAGAATTCATCGAAAGTCAGTTCAACGACAAAAAGCAGTAAAACATCAAAAAGTAGTCAAAAGCAAAGTTCAGCCAAAACTCTATTGAAATTGAGTGAAGACTCGAAATCGAGTCAAACAAAAGCAAAGACAGAAAAAGTGGTGAAAAAGAAAACAATTCCGAAAAACAAAGCGATTTCAGCGAAAAAGTTGAAAAAATTTTTAAATAAAAATAAATTCAAAACAGATTTAAATATTTTTCAATTTTCAACAGAAAATAAATATAAAATAATAGGAAAGAAATTACAGATGTTTTGTCTGTTTTTTCAGTTTCAGAACTGATTGTCGAAAACATTTTGTTTTTTCGTCTAATAATGACTGCAATGAATGAACGATTGAATCAATAAAATCAGAAATATATTCAGATCTCTATTCTAAGGCTTCAAAGGATAGAAAATATTAGATTTTAATTGAAGGACAAAAAGCATTTCAATATTGTTATAAATGACTGCATTGTTAGCGCGCAATACAAATAATCGTATCTATAGTATAGTTTGAATTATATAATAATTATTAGGATATCATTAAAAACGGAAAAAATTTCAGACATTTATATAAAATTATTCAAAATTCAGAACAAAATTCTTGTATTTCTATTCATTCACACAATTCTTGCAATGGATTCGTTGACAAAGTTTTCAATTCTGGCACTCATTTCATTCATCAGTTGTCTGAATGCGTACAACAAATGCAAACTTCTGTTCGGAGAGAACAATACAGTCCTTAAAGGGATTGGCGTTTATCAGAGAAGATGGTACAGTAAAAGACTCTCGACCCTACATGAAGAGGGATGGGTAAAGAAGACTGTTATGTATAGCAAGAGTTCGGGCAAAGAATGGGAAATAGTTTTCAACGAAAGTCTATTGGATTTCAATTTGAGTTCAGTTAAACCAATGCCAAACAGAGCTCTCAACAGATTTTCAGTCACTTATAAAGGTTTTTTGAAACTCTATGCATACGATTGCCATACAGTCTATAAGGTTTGGATTTGAACTCAAAATATAATTATATTTCAATTAATACTAATTTTATTCCAAAGGATGACAGAAATGAATCGATAGAAACGGTTTGCAGAGACGCGTTGGGAAGAGAAGACTGGATCGACTCAGTCAGTCATTTCGATCCGGACTCAATAGCATTCCTCCCAAACAATGAGGACATCACTTCATATATAGTCCTATTGAATAGACAGACAAAAAGGATTCAATACTACAAACCATTGGAGAGAAAAGTATTGAATAAATGCAAGGATTGTATTGTTCCTGAGTTTGTCCACAATTTGACTGCAAGTGACTTATGGGGACAGACAGTAGACATCAGTGCACAGAAGGTGACACAAAAGGGTCACTTAATTGTCTTCAATATCGAGGGAAGGCTTATGTTCTGCACAACACCTGAAGGAAAGGCATTGTCGTCTAATGTGAGACTAAATATCGAAATTGTATTTCAGTTTTCAATCTATTTTATACACGATTTCAGTGCAAACGTCAAAACCTGAGACCCATTGCCAACGAGTGCATCAAAAAGGCGACCACATCTCCAACACCCGTCGAACCACATGAGCCGAAGGAACCGGAATCACATCCCATATTATTATCAATTTTCTCGATTTTGCTGATTCTGGCGATCATTCTTCCGGTCATTGATCTCATTCTCCTTAAGAGACGAAGAGATAGACAAGTCTTCGGAACCAATTACTCATCGGTTCCATCAGAACGACAAACATCTGATGAGAGCACCAAAAAAGTGAAGAAAAATAGTGTTTTGAGTCAGTCTTCAAATGTTTTTTATTTCAAAATTTCATTTAATTTTATTTTTCTATTGATTAGGAAAAGCATTTAAGAACAGAGAGACGACCCAACCCTCGGGCGAAACTATTCACACATCGATGACAAGCACACAATTTGTTAGTCAAAAGGGCTAGAAATCCATACTTTTCCCCAACGGATGAAAATATTTTCTCAAAAAATTTCTGACTTCTATTCAAATATAAAATAAAAATTATTCAAAATTTTCATTGAATTTCTTTTTTATTTCTTTTCAACTTTTGTTCTCTTTTTTTTTATTGCTGTCGAAGTCGTTGCGCATCTGTTGACTAAATTAGAAATATATTCAGATCTCTATTCTTATGGTGTACTTAGGCCTCAAAAAATTGAAATATATTTATATTTTATTAGAAATTAAATGAAAAATAAATTTCAATTAGACTTCAATTGTATTGAACGACAGAAAGCATTTCAATATTGCTATAAATGACTGCTCATTGTTAGCGCGCACTACAAGTAATCCGAATCTATTGTTTGAATTGTATTAAAAACGGAAAATATTCTCAATTTATATAATATTATTTTAAATTCAGACCAAAATTCTTATATTTCTATTCATTTATTGCAATGAAATTTTTGACTGTATTTTCATTTCTGGCACTCATCTCATCCATCAGTTGTCTGAATGTGTCCGACAAATGCGAACCTCTGTTCGGTGCAGACAGTCCGGACTACAAAGGGATTGGAGTGTATCAGAAAAAGACAGTAAGACATGGCGTGGTTATGAAGACAGTTATGTATAGCAAGAGTTCGGGCAAAGAATGGGAAATAAATATCAAAGAAAGACAATTGGATTTCAATTACACTTCAGTTGAATCGATGCCAAACACAACTCTGAATAGATTTACGCTTATTCTTGATAACCAGAATGTATACGATTGCTATACAGTCTATAAGGTTTGGATTTGAACTCAAAATATAATTATATTTCAATTAATATTTATTTTATTCCAAAGGATGTCACAAATGGTTCGATAGAAACGGTTTGCAAGAATAAAGAGTCGAAAGATAGGGACAAAACGGATACAGACAGTCAATACGATGCGGACTCAATAGCATTCCTCCCAAACAATGAGAACTTCGGGGAATATGTAGTGCTATTGAATAGACGGACGAAAAGGATTCAGTTCTACAAACCTTTGTTGACCTCATTATTGGATAAATGCCAGAATTGTACTGTTCCTCAGTTTGTCCACAATTTGACTGCAAGTGACTTATGGGGACAGACGGTAGACATCAGTGCACACAAGGGGACACAAAAGGGTCACTTAATTGTCTTCAATATCAACGGAAGACTTATGTTCTGCACAACACCTGAAGGAAAGGGATTGTCGGCTAATGTGAGACTAAATATCAAAATTGTATTTCAGTTTTAATTCTATTTTATTCACAATTCCAGTGCAAACGTGAAAAACTCAGACCCATTGCCAGTGAATGTTGGACTTCAGAGACAGAGATTCCAACTAAGAAGACAACCAAAGATCAGACGCCTCTCGTAATCGCTATAATCGTAGCGTTCAGTGCATTAGTGTTTGTAGTCTTCTGTTCGGTTGCAGTCTATGGCCTGTATTTGAGTCAGTCTTTAAGTCTTTCTGTAATTAAATACAAATTCATTTCAATTCAATTCTCTCTAATCTAACAGAAAGTCCTCGAAAACTAGAAACACATTCAGACAAGACTTCAATCGTATGTTTGAATCCAATAAATAATTAATTTTTTCTGATTTTTTAAAATTCATTTCAAACAGATTTCATCGAATGTCAGTTCAACGACAGTTAGCACTAATACATCAGATTTGAGTGAAAATGAAAATTCAGTAAAAACTCTATTGAAATCCAATGAAGACTCAAAATCCAGTCAAACAAATGCAAAGACAGAAAAGCAAATCGATTTCAACAAAAAGTTAAAAAATTCTAAAAAAAACATTTAAAACAAAAGTTTTTAAAAAACTAAATTCAAAAGATATTTAAATATTTATTAAATTTTTCATTTTACCCAAAATTAAATACAAAAATAAATTTCAATTATAACGAAATACTTGAAAAAAATACTAAAATTTTTGTTTATCTTTGAATCAATTTATTCATTGCTTGTGTTTATCATTACTTAATGTTTAGAAAAATAAACAAAATATTGCAATAGATATGAAGTAATTCTTATGCTTTGAATTGTATCTGAATTTAGTTAAAGCCAAATAAGACAAGACGTGAGTGAATGAGAATTTACACCAATTCCTGTCTCTCTTCTCACTCGGCATCTCTGGTCTATAGTATAACAGATAATATAATTCATTCAAATTATCTAAAAAATTATTTCAATTTTATAAACAGTAATGTCTTTCCACTCTTGAAGTAAATGAATGAAAAATCACATAAAATGGCTATAAATGTGAACTTTTCTTATTTTCCGTAATTTAGTAATCATTTCATAAACAGATGAATCGCTTATCTTAACAGGGTAGTATGAATTATTATGCAATATTTCAATGTATTGAAGGTTTGGTAGTTTTGACAATGAATTCAATGCACTGTTGGTTATGTTCGCTTCACTTATACACAAATATTGAAGTTTTGGCATATTTTTGTCGATTGATGTGAAGAACGAGTCATTGAGTCGACAACTGTATCCTATATTCAGTTTCAAATGAGTTAATCGTTTGCATTGACAAACAAGGCTGATAGCAGAATTATGTTAACTCCACGTTGTAGAATATTGAGTGATTAAAATTCACGAATTTCTCTTATATATTCAGTCATTCCCCAGCCTTTCCCAGGCTTGGCCATTTCTTAGACTTTCTCGGCAATTTCCTAGCCTTTCTCAGCCATTTCCTAGCCTTTCTCAGCCTTTCCCAGCCAATTCCTAGCCTTACTCAGCCATTTCCTAGCCTTTCAGCCACTCCCTAGTTTTTCTCAGCCATTTTCTAGCCTTTCTCACCTATTTCCTAGCCATTCTCAGCCATTTCCTAGCTGTTCTCAGCCATTTCCTAGCTGTTCTCAGCCATTTCCTAGCTGTTCTCAGCCATTTCCTAGCCTTTCTCAGCCATTTCCTAGCTGTTCTCAGCCATTTCCTAGCCTTTCTCAGCCATTTCCCAGCCTTTCCCAGCCATTTCCTAGCGTCTCTTAACAGGATACCGAATTTATAATCCCCATTTCTAAAGAAAGTGGTGATAAAAATATTGCAGTCAAAGGTGTCGTTCAAATGTCTGTCCGCTTCGATAGCATTGATTCGGTCGACGCAATCATATACAGCGATGGGTTCCGCGTATTCGGCCGACCCTTTTGGTTGAGTCACTCGATTGAACTTTGTTTGAGGAATAGATTCAAAAATATAATATTCACCCAATTCGGGCCCAAATTGGCTCAGATTCGGGTAAATATCGTACAAAACGTCTGATAAAAGTGCTCCTGAGCTCAACATTCTTATCAGCGCTTTCTTTAGATGTGGGTTAATCAGACTGTCCTTTTGAGGGGCAATGTCTAGAATATATCGAATTTCACTGGAGCCTGGTCAGACAATGGAAAATGCTATTGACCACATATGAACATAATCTAATCTAATTGTACCAAGATTATGGATCAGTAGATATTCATTAACATATCCTGTCGTTCATAAGTCACAGTTCATTATCTCTAATATAAAGGTTTATTTGACCTGTTTTTAAGTCATATTAATTGTTCAAACATTCATTCCATTCTTATTCTGCAACAATGAGACACTGAATATTACCAAACAAGCCTGGTACATCATTATGCTAACTTATCTTACATCCGATAGATTTGAAGTTTATGCTTATAATAGCGATCTAAGCATACCTTTACTATTTGCCCTGGTCCTTTGAGCTCAACTTTCCGAATGGAGTTCTTGACGACTGGAAGTACAAACTAAATGTTCAGTTAAAGTTAGGGATGTGCAAGGGGATATAGACCAAATATCCCCTGAGTTTGAGATTTGACAAAATACTCCCCCTGGGGTTTGAAGCTCTTCTAGATTGGGGCCCAGGATTTTTTGGTGAAAAATCGAGATTTCTCTAAAAATACAGAATATTTGAGTTATGTCTGGTGGCAGCGGTGCACTGACTAGTGTTTTTCACATACAACAAAGTTAAGCAGCACTGAGACCGGTTAGCGCTGAGAGGGAGACCACCATCGAGTCCCACTACAGACCCAAAAATTTGTCTGTACTGTCCTGACCTATAGAGATTATCAATGGCTATCTAAGAATACCAGCTTGAGCTTATATGTTGAATAAAAATAATCAAATTTATTATAATTACAATGTTTAGCCAATAGCCCCCATTTTCTTCTATTGGTGCCAGTCTGCTATACACTGCTAGGCTGTACGGTATTACGGACTCTGCTTATCACCAACAAGACTAGCATTGAATAACATGTGGAAAATATTATAAAATATAGAGAATTATCATGAATTCTAGGTCTTCTTCGTTCATAATTCTTCGTCTTTCCTGGACATGATCTTAAAAATTGCGAAAATCTTTTGGTAGTCAACCATTCAAATATAAAGGCGGTTCCGTTGGGTTTGGAACATAAGCCAACTTTACAAAAGTTATCACTGATCAGTTATTAGAATATTGTATCAGTCATAGAGAACCAAAACATTTGTAAAGTTGGCTTACGTTCCAAACACAACGGAACCCCCTTTATATTCGATTGTGAATGTAGTCAACAGATATTTATTGAAACTTAAAATAACTTAAAAATGGTATTATTTAATCGCATCACTTGTGGTCATCTCTGATGAGTTCGAAAATAAAATAAAATTATTGTCAGTTCTTATAAATAAGTTAGAAATGAATAACTAATGTCCGCAATAGTTTTATTTGCGGTCAATTCTGTGAGTAAATGATACCGAAGTGTTCTATAATGTATTCCAAATACTGTACACAATATAATCCACACCTGAATTCCGAATCAGTTTCGACACATTTCTGAATTTTTTAGTAGAAATTCCTATAAAAAGACAGTGAAAATGCATTTGATATTTACAACAAATAAATCGATTCAATAGATGTGGAAATCATGCTATTTCTAGGTAATCCATATAAATAACCTTGTTCATCCTTGCACTTAAACAATCAGATAAGTGCTATAAAAAGAAATTTTCTGTTGAAAATTCAAAGCACTTATGAATATTTCAGCAACTGTTCCAGCAAGTGCTCCATGTTATGTCTTTCAAACTAATCCACATGTTTTAAACATAAGATTTATCAGAATTGATTCGATTAGCCAAGAGTTGGATACAAATATAGTATAGACTTGAAAACACTTAACCATTTGTTTTCATTCGTTTTAATCCAATATAAAAAAAGTGGACAAAAAATAATGGCTTAAAACCTGTTATTTATTATATGAACTGTAATTACAATTAGGTTTCAGAATGTTTCCCAAAAAGTTAATTGTTATTAAAGCCTACGCTTAAGCCTTCGGATGAAACCAAAGTCAAAAATGCATAGGAAGGGTATCATAGCTACGTTGACGCTACCAATGATTAAGCAATGGATTGATTTGTTTATTCTTATAATTCTTATAAACAGTTCGCAAGGAATCCAAGAATATGTTGAACTGAATAAAAAAGAGTTAACTTTATGTGAATTCAGATCATTAGTCTCACAAATATATTCGAGTCAAGAGAATTCAAGTTTCTTAAGTGACCGAACTTTTATCTAAATTAAAACTTTTCTGAAAATCTGTTTTTATTTTCAGAAAAACTGTTTTTTATTCTTTTTTTCTCAAATTTTCTTTATTTTTCTGTTTTTATACAGAATCTTGATTTTCAAGGAAATAAATCTAAACTTAATATTATATTTACATTTGATATCATTTTCCAATAAAATTAAGTTTTAAGAAGACGTGTGTCTGTTGTGAACACAGACTATAAGCATATTTTTCATATCTAAAGTATAGTTTGTTTTCGTATTTATTTAAATAATATTTCTTTTGCAGCAAAATATGAGATATAATCAGTTGAATGAAAATCAAACAAACATTAGATAAAGCTATCAATTCTTGTCGTCATATAATCTATGTTTATATCAAATGTGTTCTGCAGTCAATTGCAGTCAATTTTTATTAAATATTTATTTTATAATTGTGGCTCAATTTAGCAACTAGTTCACTTTTGCAATTATTCAGATGAACTTGTTGATTTTATAAGTATAAATAATGTTACGAATATAAACGTTGAAAATCTAAGTGGGTATGTCTTATAACAAATATTCTTTATTCATATACACTGCTTATATAACAGAATGAACTTGCTAATTTTCATTATGGCATTTTGACAGTGTATACATGCTATAAAAATTGACTCCGGCTAAAACTATTAATAAATCATATAATAATTGCTTTATAATTATTGATAATAAAACAATTGACATAACAATTGTCACTTATACGACTGTGCCATATACCCAAATATGGTAGGGCATTGATTTGAGTTTGTTTGATCAGGGCGTTTCTTTCTATTTATTTTCAAAGGAATATTTCATACGACAGACACAATTCGTTGAGTAGTATAGAGTCAGTCATTAAAAAGAATCGATGAATATCTTGAATATATAACTGCTATCACTGTATGCATACGTAATGAGTCGATTCAATTCAATTACCTTAAGTGCCGACGCATACAATACAGGATAGTTTCTAAGATATCATTAATGTTGCCCAGGCCATACAGTATTCACAGCAAAGATGGCAATAGATATGCATATTATTGACAAATACTGTAAAATAGAATTAAATTTCTGTTATATTTAATGGAGCGCTCGAACTGATTGAGCTTGGTATAAAGTAGTAATATATATTATGTGGTCTACTCATCTAAATGCACGAGGGTATTTTATCAATTTTTCGAAAATAGAGTTTCTTATTATCCTTTTCCTCTGGAAATTCAAATTCCTGGTAATTATTCACAAAATTAACTATGGATTAAATAAAAATGACCTTAAATACGATTAATTTAATTATGTGTTAATCCAAATATATACGTATTTGACCCGTCTTCAATTATTGTTACCCATGTATTGTTTCAGACCAAACTGTTAAAATCAAGGACTTGTGAGATCATTGTGAAATTTTTTTGCTCCGACACAATTAAGATGAGTAATCATTATTAATAACGATTGCATATATTGTGCTAATTATTAGTAAAGCATAAATTGACCCTACATACACTTAATTATTAATGCAATTTCTAATCGAATCCATTAATCATACATTAATTTTATTTTTGAAAATATCAATAATAAGGCTGACACGATCCAGGGTTTCTTTTTAGTGCAATATTTTTTGTGTTCATTCCAGTTATCATCAAATTCTTCAGACGTATCGATATTTTTATTTTTGATGCTGTACTCAATTAAAGCACTTTTAGCTTAAATTCGTTTGAGAGGAATCAATACGTCATTTGAACAAAAAACAGCTTGCAACTACTTAAGCTTGATCAGAAAGCAAAATATAGCAAGATAATTTCATGTTAAATGGACAATGTAATTTAATATGATATAATGTAGCAAGACTAAAAATTGCTTGTTAGCAATTGAGCATAGCTAGAATCAATATTATTATACTCTATCAAATACCAAGAGTCAAAACATTAACATTGTTTAACTAATTCTATTAGTCATAAAAATTCTTGAAAGTTGAATGAAATATGAAATGTTTCGGAGAAACAGCCGGAAAGAATTCAAACCCAGACGTAATATATGAATGTGGTAAACACCAACCAACAACAAAAACTTTCTCCCGGTATAGGCAGGTCTTCTATCAGAGTTTGTTGACTCGTACAGTCAGGACTGGAGTCAGGTTCTGCTACGGCAAGCTAGCATGCAAAACTAACATAGCTAACATGAATATTGCTGTATAGCTGAGCCTAACCATTGGCCTCAGCCATAAATGCTTTGCCACTATTTATCAGCTCTGGCGAAGTTCAACATCAAATAAAAAGTCCAGAAATCCTATCCCTCTCTCACTTCACTCTTAGCTAAAGAATTTGCACAAAAATTTTTATTACACTTTAAAAACAGAGAAAGAAAGAGAAGAAAAATAAAATATAAATAATTTTCAGCACTCAATACAACAGTCAGTATTGCTATTAAAGAGCAGAAAAGTTTGTTTAAACCAATTATTAATATTAAATGAAAAGCAAAAGAAAATAAAAAGTTTAAAAAATAGGCAGAAATGCTGACAAAAAGTAGTCATTGTGTAAGAGTTGGACTAAAAAAAGGATATTTTAAAGCAATTTAAGGCAAAATAATATTTGATTTTGTTTTTATATATCGGATATGCATTGCGTGAATCGCCGCTAAATAGAGTGATAGTCACTGATAGAGGCTTTGAAGAGTAAACGTGAGCTCAGAGTCTCATTGAAGAGTCCTATCGGTCGACTCAGTGAGAGAGAGGGAGAGCCAGAGAGTGCTGGAGAGGGAGGGAGAGAGAGAGCCTCAGAGAGTGCTGGAGAGAGAGAGAGAGAGAGAGTCAGAGTTAAACTCCTATTTCTAGCATAACATCCATTCATACATACAGTCATTGTTTTGGGCGATAAAGCAATGCTTTGACTCTCAGAGCGAAAGCCTTTTAAAAATTCGTCTCAAATATAATTGAATTTATAATTAATATAAAAAATATATTTAATATAAATATATTAATAATAATAAATAGAAATAAAAATGTTTTTATAGCAAAGAATATATAAATAAATAGTTTTTATTTCAAATGATAGGCTTTTTATGGCTTTTTGTGTGTTTTGAGCGAACAGTGGATGAGATTTAAAGAGAGATTTGTTTTCGGATTTTTAAACACAGTTTTCAAAAAATCAGTTCATTTTTCAATATTTTCTCCAATTATTTGTTGTTTTGCTGACTGTGCGGACGGAATATACCGGCGTTTTTAAGGCGTGGGTATTGTATCAAAATTTTTTGTATTTATTTGTTTTTTTAATTAATTTTTTGTTTAATATTTTTAGTGAACTTTGATTTTTAGGCGCCTTTTGTTTCGCTTGTATTCTGTTCTCTGTTTTTAATATTTATTTTTGTTTTCTATTTTCTCTATTCATTCGATAGTATTTTGTATTTATTTTTTTTCTGTTTTTGTTTTGTGTTTCGTTTGATTTTTCTGTTTTTTATTTATATTTTATTTAATATTCAAAATGTCATTCATTTTCTTCATGAAAGTCAATGAAATTCATTTTTCTCTCTGTTTTTCTGTTTTTGTTTTTTCCTTTTTCTGTATTTCTTGTTATTTTGTTTTTGTTTTTCTCTTATTTTTCTTTGTTTTTCTGTTTAAGAAAATGTCTAAAAATTTTTAGTTTCCATTCGTTTAAACGAAATAAATATTATTTTTTTGCCTTTAAGTCGACTCTCATATGATTTGAATTAAATTTTAATTTTAAGTGAATTTCAAGAATAATATTGAACTGAATTCTGGTTTTAAACCCAAAAAAAATTTCTATTATTTTGCGTCAAAATTATATTTGATTTACGTTTTTATAAATGATTTACGTTTTTCTGATTACAAATTCATAAGAAATTATAAAAACAATCAATAAATTAAAAACGATATAAAACTCAATAATTATTGATTGGATTTCGTAATCAAACGGAAAGTAAAATCATTTTCAAGTGAATTTATAACTCATTTTTCGTAATACTGTTCGTTAGGTTTGACTCTAAAAACCAGAGATTATATCGAAATATATATGAATTAAATGACAGGAATTTAATTGATTTAACCGATGATTGAATCGATTGTAAGACAAATGTATTGATTCAGTGATTATCTCCTCTTTCTATAGTATAATGTCTTTGAACGGCGACTCGTATTCGACGTCATCCGGATGTGTGTCAGATATGGACACCTTATCTGAAGACCCATCGCCTGATTCGCCCGACTCTTCGGGTATAGAGTCGATGCTCTCGAGCACTGATTCTGCCATCAAATCGCTGCCAAACGATATGAACGATGAGCTGATGAACGAAGAGCTGATCACATGTGAGACAAAGCATTTGGTGAAACAATTGGCCGAAGAAGTGGCCGATGATGTCGACGAAGGACTGGTCGAAGAAGAACTGATTGAATCCGAGATTATAATCGATTGTCTGCCCATCGAATCGACACCTATATCAGCGTCCAATCCGATCACATCCGAGTGCTTTGCGTTAGAATTGGGCCCAAGAGATAGGGAGGACAGGAATGAGTTGACGGATGGCTTCCAATCGTTTCACACGTCGTTTGACTGCAGTTCGAGTATAAGTAGTTATTCAAAGGCAGAGACGGCTAGTATTAAGTCGGATACGAGTGGTCACGAGTCGGACACCAGACCGGAGAAGACGCACAACAAGATTGGAGTCAATTCCCGGCCAATAATTAACGGAATATTTAATTCTGTTTCAAAATTAGCCAAAAAGAGTGACGACATTAGCAGTACTTGTATTAAAACCAATAGTAATAATAGTATGAGTAATAGTTATTATTGCAAATGGACTCATTGCGATTGGCCGGGCAGTAAGGATGATCTCGTGGACCACATCAGGGAAATACACGTTGAACTACAGCCATATCAACAGCAGAAACACAATTGGAATGAAATGATTGCGAAAAACAAAACCAATAATAAGAATAACAATAAACTGATTGAACGCAAACTGACGGACAGTAACACTAACTCTAACTCTAATTGTATTCCGAATTCAAAGAAGATTGAGTCCACACAACAGTATGTCTGCCTTTGGGAGGGCTGTAAGGTATACGGAAAGGGATCGCTGTCGAGGAACTGGTTGGAACGGCACGTATTGGAACAGCATTCGGGTCCGCGTCCTTTCAAGTGCATCGTCGAGGGCTGCGGCGCCCGATTCAAAGTCCAGTCGGCGCTCGAACGGCACGTGAACTCTCACTTCAAGCCGAGCGTCGACTACTCCAACAGTAACTGTTCCTCAGATGTGACCAATTCATGTAACTGTACGGCCAATGCCGGCGCACTCACACCACCCAATTGTTGTGCTATTAGTGATAGTAATTCGTGTCTGACATCACTGCCAGCCCTGAGTCCATTCGAACTGCACTTACAGCAGACATCGCGCGCCACTATGTCTGCGGTCAGGTGTAAGACCTCGTCCTCTGGAAGTGTCGACTCGAGTAACCACTTCTGTTCGGCTCTGAACTGCTCTAACGGAACGCCAAACAAAATACTCAAACGGAAAAAGTCTGCGACAAAACTGCGGCGAAAGTGCTTTTATGGTAACTAACTGTGCCTTTTGTGTGCTAACTGTCCGCTCTTACCACTCATTCAATTGATTTCTGATTTGTTTTGTATTTATTTCTAAATTATTTTTTTCTCTTCAGTTAAATGCAGTGAAGACTTCTTCGACGAGTGCGTTATGGAACAGGTCAGGTATGGTCTGATCCAAATGAACACTCAATCGGGTCTCGACATCAGTGGCACTGAAACTACAGTCACATTCCATAGCAAAGTAAGCCTTTCTTAATGTCCTTAATATTAAATATTTATTTTCGAAACTCTATTCGATTGAACTCTCGTTCGTATTGTTTGTATTGATCCTAAAGTTTCTGATTAGTAGAGCAGAGCTTAGTCTTCAATCCCATAATACCGGAGCTGTTGATTGAGATTAAGCTGATATTTCTGATCCTCAATAGCAGTAAAGCTTAGATCAATTGTTCGTACATTTATTTCAGGACTAATTTCCTATCATTTCATCCATTTTGGGCTCACTTTTCAATGAACTCAAAAATAGTCTTTTCTTTTCTTTTTTGGTTAAAATATTTTTCTATTTATTATTATTTTCTCTAAATCTTTAGAAATCGCATAAAAATTATAATACGATTAAAAATTAGAATATTTTTTATCTGAAAACCAAATATTTTTATTTTATTTTATTTTTTTAAAATCTTGTTTTCATTTGGACTTTATTTTTGTCGACATTTTTAGCCATTTTTATGTTTAAAATCTTTGAAAAGCATTTAAATATGAATTTGAGTGAAAAATATGATGAAAACAGGGCTCGAGAGCACCGCTCAATCAGTTGGCACAGCTATTGTTGTCTGAGCCGAGCACTAGAGTTAATGCATTGGAAGTCTCAAAAGCATTTCCTGAGGGGTTAAACACTGTTTGGTGGTTCCAATCCAACCATTTGGTTGTGATTCTGCTGAGCACAGGGAGAGGAGAGGCCTAAACATAACCATAAAACGAGGAGAAACTCATTACCCCTCTCGAGGCCATCAATGAGTTCTATAACTTTAAAGGCCATCCATTTGTCTCATAATTTCTGATTTTCGTGAGCTATCTATCAATCAGTCGAATCGATTAAATATTTATTTATAAATTGATTGCATTTCTAAACAAAAATATTTAAATTTAAACTCAAATCTGTTGTCAATAAAGCGAATAATAAATAGAGAATTAGAACAGAATTTCCAAAACAAATAAACAGTTAATTAGAGTAATAGAAAGAATCGATTCTTAAGCGCAAAATATGTATACATTTTTTTATATATTTATATAAATCATATATTTTTTTGGAAATTGCTTTTCGTTAGTAATCCAGATTAAAATTGCGAAAAAAAGATCATTTATTAGAATTACTGCTCATTTTAAAGGAATATTTTTGTGAAACGCATTGATGGCCAGAGGGCTTGAGCTGAACAGAATATTTGAGAGCACATACTGTGGCCATACAGGCCATACATTTGGAAAGGGAAATGACTGGAATTGTAGCAATATTTGTGCTGTAATGGTGTTGAGCTCGCAATGCAATTATCGCCACATTTTCTCTTAAGTGATGCCATACTTGGCTACTCATGAGCTCCCAAATAGAACCGTCTCATAAATCTGTGGACGAGAGCCTATTGTCTCGGATGAGTGCCTGAATTAGGTTTAATACTGGACACTAATGCCGCACAATATTGTACACCTTTGATGTTTGCACTCAGGCTCAAATTCTTAAAACTCATTTTAGCACTGAATCGCTATATTTGACACTTCTTTGAAAAAATGTAAGAATTCCTAAAAACTATGACATTTGCCCCGACATTATGCAAGGATATAATGTATTTCTCTGTTAGCTCTGGACCATTATATCCTGTTGAGATTTGAAATCACCTTCTTACCTTCGTTGACCCACCAATACCACCCGTACCAATTGAAACGGTGCAGAAATTCTCTACAATATAGCCTAAACTCTACTATTTCTGCCAATTATTGTCTTAACCTTATTATGCAATTCATGACTACTTAAGAGCTAATTGTCTTTAATTTAAAATTCATTTATCAATCAATCGGTTGTTTCTGTTCGTGATTTACAAACATTAGAAATAAGATTAAAATAAATTCTGAAATAAAAAATGTTTGCTAAGAATTGTTCCGTTCCTTCCGATCCGAACCTTAGGTCATCGCTCGTCGTGAGAGCGATAGCGGAGAAGTGAATGTACTCTTGAAATGGGAACCGAATGATATGTAAGTATCGGATAATTATGTTTTGGCTTTTGCTTAACAATTGTTTGGATCTAATGATTAGAATCAGAAAATACTAACAAAAAAATTTAGTGAAAAAACAAATGGCTTTCACTCACAGACCGAATGATTAATTTCATAATTCATAAACATTTTCCGTTAAAACGAAAATAATTAGAAAAATAAAACATATTTTGGAAGAAAAAAAAAGAAATAAATTATTTGTTAGTCATATGAGTACTGAAAGCAATTGTTTTTCTATAAAAAAATGTTTAGTTTTTTATATTAATTGAATTCTCTCTTCTGTTTAGTCTTCCGGATGTTTGGATACCCGAAGAAAAAGTACCCGAATTGCTGAGCAAAACGGTTCCGGTGTCGACATTAGCCCCGGAGTGTTTGGCACAACTGATCGAAAGCTCGAAAGGAGTCGAACGCAAACCAAAGATAAAACAGAGGCGTAAATGAGTGCTTAGATTAAGCGAACAATTGTATGACTATTATTAAATCTAAAGCTAAATAATAATTAATAATTGAAAACAATTGCGAAAACAATTAACGGAAAAAAAATTCTGCGCAAAAAAAACTCTAATATAAAGAAGAAAACAAATGAAAACTTAAGAAAAAAAAAATTGAAAAAATGTTTAAATAATATCGAAATTAATTTAATTGACGCTCAAATCGCCTTCACTGCCAACTAATTCAATAATGTGTTCATTCCTTTAATATATTATAAATATATTATACATAAGAAAAAAGAAGAAAAATATTAATTATTATATATATAATGAGAAAAAATATTATTTCACTTCTTATTAATCAAATCATTCACTCATTTATCAAATGATTTCACTTTTTTCTGTCAATTATTATTCAAATATCGGATTCTATTCAATGAACTCTTTTTTTCGTCAATTCAAGTGCTCTTTAGTAATGATTTTTGTTTTTTATATGAAATTATTTACACTTAAAAACAAAATCTAATAATTGGGAAGAAAATCGTTGGAAAACAAATGAATTTTTAACTTAAATGAAGAAAAATATCAATGAATTTGAAAGGGATTTTTGAAATACAAGTTTAATATAAATATTTATTAATAATAATAATAATGACAACAAAATTGAACTCAAGTCAAGTCAACTCAAGTGCTTGTCTTTTAAGTGCCTTTCGGTCCCGAACATCGCATTCGACCGAAGATTTCTAATCAATAGGAAAGTCATTGCAAATGAACGACAAATATATCTAACATTATATTCAACACAAATGTGAATACAATACTAACAATGCTTTTGTCGGAACACAAAAAAATCAATACATTATTCAAAGTTATTCAGACTTTTTGTTTGTAATGGTATTTGAAGACAAGCACTGATCGATTTGTGAACTTATTATACAAAACAAGAACTCTATTAATGATAAGACTATTTAGAAATGGATTTCTTTATATCAAAAGCGAAATTAAATGCAAAATAACTGTTCAAACGGAACAACAATTAAGCAAAATATTTCGAAAAAAAAAGATTTATTAACTTTTCTATCGACCCATACATCAGATACAAGTCATTTAGTAATCATAAGAATTATTCAAATTCTTCTTCAAATTCCTGATCAGAAGAACCAAAAAGTGATATCAAGTCTGAAATCACTGCCATTTTATAGGAATAAATAAATAAATGAATTAATTATTTAATAATTAATTTTTAATCATAAGAACAGAGGAAAACAAAAAACGATTTAATAACTGATTATTAAAAAAAATACAAATTTAGTTGAAGAGCACAGGCATTAAAAATAAGGATAACTTATTCTATTCATATATTTCTATACATTCTCTCAATTTATTTATTGTAATTCCGATTATTATTTTGAATATTTGATTGAAAACAATATTATTTTTTTTCGTTTAGTTTTCTTCCGTTTTATTTATAATTTTTTGTTTGTTTTTTGTTTTTCAATTTAATTACTACTCATATCTGTTCACATCTTCTTCGGTGTTGTCCTCACATGAAAACGGGATACAAATCCCCCGATATTTACGTGAAGGACAACATATGAGACAACTATTCAATTACTCAGTTCTTTCAGAGTTTTTATGAGAGAATCAACTAATCATTTAATCATTCAATCGATTAATTTATTTATAAATATTAATTCAATTTTTATTTTCTATTTATTATTAACTCTTTTTTTCTGTTTCGACACTATTTTCAAAGACATTCTGTTTTTTTTTCTTTTGTGTAACTAATTGTGAAAAATTCTGTTTTTGTTTTGTAATTACAAAACCAATAGCTTTATTCAGAAGTTTTTTGTAATTATTTTTAATTTACTAAACAAACAAAATGCAAAACAAAAGGAAAAAATGAATTTCTGTTAAAATTTTTTGATTTGCTATTCTTTTTAAGGGTTTTTGTTTCAGAATTTTTTTTGTTTTATTCTGTTTCACATCATTTAGTCTCTAATATTCATAATTATAATTATAATTAAACTTTTTATTTATAAAAAATTCCCGGAAATTGTCGTTTGATTTTGAATTTTTTAAAACACAAACTAATAATTAGAACACAAAGTGTTCACTAAATATGACTTCTAATGAATTATAATTTATTAGGAGTTTTGAAGTCATGTTTTGCAAAAATATTTGAAAAAATTCAAATCAAATCTCAATTATTATAATTGGGAATCAATTTCTACCTCAGGTTCAGAACTTTTTGATATAATTTGTTTGAAGCAAATGATGGGATAAAAAGATTTTTTTAAATTTAATTATTATTTAAATATTTTTTTGATTGAAATTATTATTTGGATTAAAAGTTTTGTTCAATTATTTTGGCTGTCATTTAAAATATGACAATAATTATAAACAATTAATCATTTTTTTCGTCAAAAAATAGCAGTAATTATAATAAACTTTTATAAAAAATAATATAATTTTTATTATAATTATTGTTATATTTGATTATAAAAACACACAAATTGATTGTCAAATAAGTTATTTATTTATTTATTATATAAGTAATGAAAAAAAATTTTGATTACAATTCACTCCAATATTATTCTATTCAATGATTTTTTGTGCTTATAATTCAAAAATCTATAAAAACAAAAATAATTTCTTCTTAAAGAATATGTATTCAATACATACACACAATTAAATACACTGTAATTCCCTTACCTTTTATGAACGACTGAATAAAATTGTAATTTTAAGGAAAAAATATTATGTTTAACGCAATTATGAACTTTAATCGATATTTTGCATCAAATATCAAGATTTGGGCTAAACTTAAATGACTTTCAATTATAGATTTGTTATATATTTTCATACAATATATGCAGAAAATTCTGAATTAAGTGCTATTAAGGAAATGCTTGTCATTTGCATAACTGTGTTGTTGAACGGATTAATTAAGGGTTAGGTATGGAAACTGGGCTCAGGTATCATATTTTTTTAATTAGGATTATATAACTGACAATACATTTATCTGTTTATACAATTATAAGGGTTAGTAGGCTTTGCATAATAAGAGGGCTTTTATTATAGATTTTCAAACAATTTTAATTCCAATCTTAGCCCAGAATCTAATTATGAATTTTTAATAGCAATGTGCCTACTCTTCTGTTACAGTTTTGCCCCCAGCCCTGCCTGTCCTATTGGGCTGCGATAATTGAGTTGCAGTTAAAGTATTCAAATAATACGAATGTTTTAAATATAAATATAAAATAAGTAAAAAAAGTTTTTTTTCGTTAAAAAAAGATTAATATTTAATCGTTTCTTATTTAATGGCAATAATAATAATAAACATAAAATTATATTCAGATTATAACAGCTATTCTGACACTTGAATTCCATATAAATAGTATAAATAGTTAATACGAATCGATTACACAATTATTTATTTATAATTAAATAATTTATATTCAAAATTAAAGCTGAATAATGAGTTCGAGTCACGGGTTATAATCAAGACTAGTTTGAGTTCCAAAAAAGGATACTGCTCAAATTTTAAAGAAAGGGGCAAGTGGCAAAGCTCAGATAATTTAGATTTATATTTGGGACAAAAACTTTGTAGATTTGAATAAATATTTTCGACATAACCTCGAAATCGGAAAAGTCCTACCAAAACCTGCGGCTTCTTTGGACTATTTGTACTATTTGTACTAGGTTATGCTTATTATTGAATATTGCAATAGGATCAACTGCTGCACCTACCTGTGCCGACCTCTGGCACTAAATTGGCCCAGTTCGTCATATTGAATGGTGTACTTAAATGATTAGGAATGGTATCATTCATTATGATTAGACAGTTATCCTTAAGAGCGGTCTGTAATTAAATAATAATAAGACTTAACGTCATATTCAAATCCAATACGTGTTAGTCGACTGTTGTTCAGTCACAAGAACGGGATCTCTGGCTTAGAAATTGATTATATCTTGTTTTCGACTATAATCTCAAAAATAAGCCATTAATTAGTGTTTTCGGGCAAAGCATTCGACGAGACGTTTAAACTGACGGATATTTCATAACTCGTTTCAATACTAATTAGATTTAACGTTAATTATTGTCTAATTATTTTGTCATTACGTGGTCTGAACTGACGCACAGATAAAAAGAAATTCAAATTAGTTTTTGGGCTTAAAGTCAGTTAAAGAGTTGATAACAACAAAAGTTTCAGTTTTGAACTTAACTTCTTTTCATTGAATAATATTTTTAATTAAAACAAAACAAAACAAAAATTAGTTAAAGACGTCATTCCTCTGCCCTATAACTCAATTAAAGTGTTTGCCATAAAAAGAGTTTATTTTAAGCATTAATCTAATTGAATGAATAAATAAAAAAAATAATAAAAAACTTTTATAACATTTAAGTTAACGAAAGTCAACCAAACCCTCAAAATTATACGATAGAGAAGAAAATTGAATACAAATTAATGTAAAACACATTAAATAGTAATAAATAATAAAATAATGTCTTTTTATTTACAATACAATTGATTTCAATCTAATCTAATGCTTGATTTGAATCTAACTTTGAATCTATTTATTGCTAAATATTTTATTATAACATAGATTTCAAACAAAACTATTAATTATTAATAAATAAATAGAAGTTTATAATAAACTTATTTGACCAGAGCTGCTTTTAAGAACATCTTTGGGGCAATGTATTGAAGTCAAGACCCATTGAAGGCATTCAGAGTTTTTTTTTATTTATTTATTCAAAAAAGATTATAATTTCTAAATATATTCTATACTTAATTAGAGACAGAATTAGTTTTACAAATAGTAACCAAAAAAACTAAATATAAGTTAATTTTATCCTTTTTTCTATTGCAAGGGTTGTAAACAAAATTAAAATTTGAATTCCAATGAATGAATTGAATTGTGAAAAGAATTTAATGTTTTATTTAAGCATTGCTTATAATTTGAGCCTTGACTTCGAAATTGAAGACAAAAATCTAAATATATTCCAGGCTTTCAATGGTGTTTCGCCCATTTTTTCTGTTGCTTTAACACAAATGTCTCATAAATTTTGGTTCACGTATTGTTTCCGTTCGATTAAAATTAGGATGCGCAAGGGAGTATAGTCAAGTACACCCTTAGTTTAAGAAAAGTGCTAGATCATATCTAAGATATTTTGCGAAACACATTCGTGAAAATTGATAAAATATTCTCTACTTTGGTTGAACATTTAATCATTTAATAAGATTGAGCTGGGTCTAACTAAATTGTGACTAACTTATGTTTAATCTAGCTAAATTAGGCTGATTTTTATTGAAACTAGATTAAATCATTTTAGAGATTAAACGCAATTTTGGCAGCCATTGTGGCCGCCATCTTAGTTAACATTTGACCCCACCCTATACCCCCTGATTTTGCCGTGCCTTGCACATCCTAACATAATATGATAATAATATATTTTAAATAATAAATTCTCTTTTATTTTGGGAGTAATGATAATAATGAACATAAATATACAAAAGCTTTTCATTGAAAATATATTTTTTGTCTGTCTTTTAGACAAATAAAATCCGAAAAACAGATAAAAACTAATTCAATGCGAAAAAACTTTTTTACGTCAAAAAAAGACCTGAAAATGAAATATTTTTATTCACAAAAAGCTATTTAAACAGTATTTTGAACTTAATTTCCCACATATATACTGTAGATACCGGTGCTGTGTATACAGGTATTGAATAGCGTGTCTTCCTATCGATAATGTGTAGGCTTTTTGAGTGTTTTGACTCCAAAACTATTATTTATTATTATTTTATATATTTTTATCATTCAATTGATAGGAAGTAAATTGAAATTTCAATTCGATGGCTAAAAACATAAGCAGAGATGACCAAGATAAGCTACTTTGAAATTCTAGTTACACACTTATGGGCATCTCTGGCATAAAGTCTTGTCGAGTGAATCAATTATTCCGCATCTCTTCAGAAAAGACGAAACACAAAAATCTATTACTTTTTTATTCAATTCATTCATAACAATAACTTTGAGATTAGATAATCAATGGCTAAGTTTGGATATGATTTGAAGTTCAGTACAACTACTCTATCATATGATTGCAGAATATATATTGTATTACAGAATATTATTTTTATGAATCATCCAAAGCATGACTAATAGAAAGATAATTGAATTTTCAGACAACTATTATTTGATTGCTTTCATCGCAAATATCTTTCTGAAGGAAACCAACAAAAAAGAGTCGAAAAAAATATAAATAAAAATCAATTTTCAAAACTGAAATAAAATAAGTTTAAAAAAAATTGAAAATTAATTAAAAATAAATTCTTTGCATAAATTATTTTGTTTTATAATTTTATTTTATTTTATTATTTTTTCTCATTCATACATACGAGTCGACTGAGGCCTGAATAAATTCAAACCTAAAAAGATTTCTTTAAATATTTATACAAAATAACCTAAAAATATAATAAATATAATAATAATTAAAAACATTAATTATAATAACTTTTATACAAATTGTTTGAATATTTGATTTTTTTTTCTCTTTATCTATGTTTACAATAATTTTCTTTTCAATGTTAATCATTTGATTTGTTTTGTTTTGTTAATAGTTTTTATATTCTCCGTCATATTTAAGGACTAAAAAATCAAATTTTGATTTATATTTTACAACAAAAATATTTAGGATTTTTTGAGAATTGCAATCAAATTAATCTAAAATATAATAATAATAAGCTTTTCATAACTCATATCAAAAAAATCGATTCATTAAAGCATTGTTTAATTGATTATCCATTCGTTGAATGCATTTTAGATATAATAAGAAGTCTTAAAGTTTGCCATCAAATGAATGATCGATTTTCATCAGAAATTTGATCTTAATTTAAGACAAAATTATTTCCAACCAATGAATAGATAATCGGCAAAGAATTCGTTGAATAGATTGGAAATACAAAAAAGTAATTGCATTTCAAAAAACATTTTATTCGCTTTGAATGCAAAATATTTGCGTTAACTTATGATTGGAGTTAAAGATTATATAATTTATAAATCATATCAATTAGAGATTTAAATAATAAAAGGATAAAATTTTTTATATCACATGACTGGACATCAGCTCTAAGACAGCGAATGAATAAATTAAAAAAAAGAAAAAGAAATTTCATATGATTTACGAGTTTTATCGCTAAAACCAAAAACTATTATCGTTTGAACTTTTTCTCCATTTTTGCTAATCTTTTCTTTTTTGCGATCATTTCGTATAATATTTCCAATCCTTCGTCCAGACCTTCGCCAATGATAGCACAGGCCGGCTGTACGTGCCATTGATGTTGGCTCAGTTGGTCGTTCAAGCCGAGCATCGTGGCCACTTCTTTCGGGTCTTTGGCACCGGGAAGGTCTTGCTTCTGTTCGGATCAGATTAGGGGTTAATTTTAGAAATAATTGAATAAATACGAGAATTAAATAAATATTTAGTTAGAAATCAATGTTTAGTTTGAAAATAAATAGAATTAATTGAATGTAATTCCTGTTTATCTCAATCGGCCGGCGCTTTAAATTTCGACCCATTTTTCCGCTAAAATAACTCAGAAATGAGCGATAAGTTTAAAGATATTTTCCGTTTTCAAAGCTCACGAACAGTATGTTAGAAAAAAAAAATCTTATCTGAACCAGGATTGTACAAGAGGGGGAAAAGCTAAATAGCCCAGGTGCTTTAGTTTACTGAGAATTATTTTTTTATAACTTTAAATATTAACAGTTTTTCTCAAATTTTAGACAAAAAAACAAAATTCAATTAAATTCAAATAAAATTTAACTAATTTGCTAAGATTTCTCAGATCTCGCCTTGACCAATTATAATAAATACTTTTTCAAGCAGAATATCGTTTACACTATTTTGCCTGAACTACAGTCCTTAGTGTGCAAAGTGTGCACATCTCTGACACTGTATAAAGATTTTTATATTAAAGTATTTGATTCAAACTGTTTGACAAATGAGAGCATTAATAGTGGCCTTACATTAGCGAAGACTAGTATAGGAACGCATGAGTTTTCAGGTGACTTGGCTGTCCTCAACAGCTCCATCTTGGCCTCTTCCATCCTCTCGTCGTCGACCGAGTCGACCACAAACACTATACCGTCCGTACATCTGGTATAGGATCTCCAAAGAGGTCGCAGTTTGTCCTGACCTCCGATATCCCATATTAGAAATGATGTTCCCTTTAATTGCAAACAAAATCGATTAGAAATGTAGCCATAAATCAGTTTTTATCGTTAAATATATTTCCTATTAAAGTAAAAGATTAT
Organism: Eueremaeus valkanovi; assembly: GCA_034693305.1. Taxonomy (NCBI): domain Eukaryota; kingdom Metazoa; phylum Arthropoda; class Arachnida; order Sarcoptiformes; family Eremaeidae; genus Eueremaeus; species Eueremaeus valkanovi. Next base: position 24,319 of record JAQIWA010000523.1, read on the forward strand.
TAAATGAATTATTAGAAGAAAAAAGTCTTCATTTTTCAGATGTTAGTGAAAAACCTTAATATTATTCACATATTTTTTTTTTAATGAATACTGCCTTTAAGTAACACAGAGTATAACCAAAAAAATATTACATTCATTGACATAATTGTCAAAAAATTTTTCTCCTTTTCATTATATAATTATATAAATGTTTTCATGCATTCAATCGTTAAAATATTTTTTCTGAAAGAATATTCACAGTATTTGTCAAAAAAAAAAGATAATATTTTTCTCTCAAACTTAAGAAATATTTCAGACAAATATTTGAGTGAAAGCATAATAAATACAAAAACAAAAATTTTTTGTTTATTGTCAGAATAAAAAGCGAAAGTTTATTCATTCAAAACATTATTTTCAATGTCTATCAAAAGCCTATTATATGGATATACAGTATAAGAGGAATAATATTCTGAGAAAAATATTGCTTTGAGACCAAACACATCACTGAAAACAAGTCTATAATTATATGATATTTATGTAACTCTTCTCTAATAACATAATCATTAAATTGTTAGTCAAGTGAAACAAATTCCTGGAATAAGATTCTCATCAGAAAAGTAGAGAATATTTATGTTTATTATTATAAAGTGGGCTCAAGTTCTTCGTACAGTCGCGTCAACCGATCCCAAGCCGTCAAAGTCAGTGCCGTCTCATCTCAAGTCTCACTTCTATCTCAGATCTGATGAATAGGACTATTAGCTTATAATTGCTGTTCAGACTGTTATTCAACTAATTTGAATGAATGCCTAAAAACTCCAAAACAAGTTGTAATAAAAGATTTTCGTTAAAAAACATTTCCTAATAAGAGAAGCAGTTCTGCAGTGCTTTTAAATGCCATTTAATTCTTTCTGAAATTATTTATTATGAAAATACAGTACTTGTCAATAGAGTTAGACCTTTGGAATATATAAACTCAATGTTAATGTCGAATAACATTCAGATGTCTCAGAAGAAAAAGGTCAACAAATCGTTTCTTCTCCTATTCTTCTTATTTTTATTCCTCTTTCTTCCCAAACATTACACGAATTCAAACAAACAATCATTGAGTGCTTACAGACGTCAAGACATGAACAGACGTCAAAAACTGCGGATCATATTTGTCTATACTCTCAAAACATATCTTTTGCTTCAGTTAACTAATAAAATAACAGCAAAAAACACATGTATTTCCTTAAACGGTAGAGAAAACAAGAAAAAGAAAAGAAATGACAAATATTTTGTTTGAATAATAATTATAAGAATAACTAAACATTTATCTCACAAATAGTATAAACTATTTTTCCTCTAAGCTGTCATTTATACTAATAAACCCGAAAACACTATTATCCTTAACCAGAAAAAAAGTTCATTTTTCAACTAAACTGAGAAAATTGACACTAATATCACGCAAAAAGTGTCACAACTCAGAAATCTCTTCAAGTGATAAATTTTTTTATTGCATTTCATTCGCATTTAATATTTCTTATATTTATATATATTTTTCACATTAAACGACTCTATTATTAGTTGGAGTGGCAATGAATTTATGCATTCATTACTATGAATGGCATTCAAAGAGTCAATGAATTTATAATAATTTCCCAATAAATTGATTGAAGCGATTCCTGTGTGCGATGCAAACCATTGTGGCATTGGTTATGTTAATGGTTTCTGAATGCCAGTCAAACAACATGTCAGGTCTAGATGTCAACTACATTAGGAAATCTATGGCAATAGTATTAATACATATAATTTGTTTTGTAATTATAATCTATTTTTATTCCGAACATTGATTGCTATATAAATAGAATAACGAAATAAATGCTGAAATAAATGTTGTAAACGATTAGCAAATTATGAAATAAAAATAAATGCATTGCAAGACTAAATGTAGATCTTCTGCAATAAGTGTCTGCAATACATGTCATTTCATTACTGTTTCCGTCTGTCCGTACACTTGAGTTAAGCTAATTGAATGAAACTCTGTTTGCACTAAGAATTTAAGTCAAAAAGTTTTGCTAAAAACCAAATGTTGTCTCAACTAAATTGAGTTATACTACAAGACTGTAGTCCTGTTTGTTGTTGTCGACCAATGATCAACTGTGGGAACCGATGGCTTGACTCAAGCACCTCTGGTATTTTGAGCCAACAGACCCCAAAGCCCACAAAATACATCTCATGTATCCTGAAATATGAATCCTCTTATTTGAATACACAATACTATAGCCTATAATAGAGAATATAATGAACACATTGTATGGTATTTTTTATTTAGAACTACTTTACTCTTGGATTCGATGACAGATAAAATTTTTTGCTTAAAATATATAATTTTGTTCTTTCATGTAATTCAATGCCCAAAATATGAGCCTCTCTTCATATGAGGCTAATCTCTGGTATGAAAAATACGAATCCCTTTAACTATAATATGGATCGTATCGATAGTTCGGATCAAATAAACAAAAACTTTTCAATAAATTATTTCTTTCCAAACGATATGTGTTCAGCGAAATGGTTCAGTAAATCATCATTAAAGGAGTGTTTCTTTCCTTTTGCAATAAAAATGTGTTTTTGAGTTAACTTAACCTAAATTTTGCAAAATATTTCATTTTATAAATAAATTTATATATAAAACAAATATAAAGTTTTTTTTTAAAGTAAACTCTAATATATATTGAATGGGAATTCCGAACAAAAATTATACACAAAAAAGCAAAACAAAAAACTTTTTTTTAGTTCACTTCAAAATACAGTCTGATTTTGGAATTGGGTCTAACTTTGAACACAAGAAGAAAAAAAATCATCCGAACAGATAGGATTCACACTCTAATAAAATTAAAAGCCATAAAAAATGTGTTAATCCACAAAATACAGGATTGGTATCAATGAAAAATATGTTCTCAGACCCTTTTTCCCCACTTATATCCACACATAAAAAAGTAAAGAAAAAAATAATTAACAAAAAATTGTGTTAAATATATCGAGTCATGAATTGTGTTATAAAGAAGAAAAAAATTGTAATTAAAGTTAAAATAAAATAATAAATAAAAGATTAGAAAAACTAAATATAAGAACAGAATAAATATATTTGAGTTCATTTTTTTGGTATATACCATACCTTAGCCTTTCCAGTATGTGCTCTGACTTTTTCACAATTGAATCCAATAGTGGGCACAGTATTTAAATACTGGTCGAACTTAAGTCTGTAAAGGGCTGTAGTCTTTCCGGCCGAGTCTAAGCCCAACATAACTATATGTAAATTATGATATGTCGGCAACGAATCCAGTATTGAATGCTTTCCACTCGATATACTCGACCCCATTATGAACTGATATTAATATTATTGCACAAAAACCATTTGAATGCACAGTATTTTTTGGGGAAATTTTAGGAAAAAAAGTGCAGAAATATATTCGTCAACTGTTTTACACACTCTTCTGATATGAGATAATTACATAATTTGTATCAAAAAAACTCCATAATTGCAGTTAATTTAGTTTAATTGCACTTTTAATGGCACACAAGGAGTAAAGAGAAAAATATAGTCAAATATTAAACGTATTTGTTATATGAAAAGACAAACACATCTAATATTCATATCCATTATAGTCTTAACACTCGTATTCAAAACTCATTTCTCTTTTCACTCGTATTCTTCTCATTCGCTTTCCTATTATTAAATATTGTTTTACTTTTTTTCTTTTGTTTTCCCGTTTGTTATGACGACAGACGCGAGAGAAGCAAAACAAGTGAAGAGAAAACACTTCTTCCGTAATAATAATACGAGTCTCGAAGTGGAAAAATAAACGGAAAAAAATAAATTATTATTTCATTAAAGACTTGACTTTTTCGTATCTAATGCTGTAATGACTTCGAGTGACTCTTTTTCCACATTTTTTTTCTTATTTTCTTTATTACTGTATTTTTTCTCTCGCTTTTCGGTTCTCTTCGCTTCGGTATGAATGACAGGCGCTATCAAAATGAAACATCAAAAGAGTCATTAAATTATATTTCTATTATAAACAGTAATACTATATATTATTATATCATTTATTATTGTCTTTTCGGATAAAATAATTTTATAGAATAATAGAGAAAATAGTTTACACATTCAGTCTAATGGCTATTGTGTTGTATTATTGTTTGATTCAGACGACAGGCCGAGAGATAGTATACAATGAAATATTTATTTTGCTAACTATTTTATTTGTTCCTGGCTGTATATGCCGTTTCTTGCATGCTAAGAAATTGGAGCATCAGAAATTAGGATACATGTGCTGTATATGTTTAGGAAATGGATATTATTATTATATTATATTAATATTATATACAATAATATTATGAATATTTAAATAGTTATTCAATTGAATTGAATTGAATGCATAGAAAAATAATGTCTATTGTAATGGAAAATATGAAAATATATTTATATTTAATGATAAATAGGAATAATATTTCTATTGAAGGAATATTTCGGTTAAATATCGTGTTTGTAATTAATAATTGCTATTATTTTCCGTAAGAATATTAATGAAGTCTATATTTGAATCATGCGTTTCGAGAGGTTTTTGTGTCCGATATATAAGTTATATGTCTAAAATCAAAGTTGGAAGGTATCCTATAGTTTGAGCATGTCTATATGTCGTCATGCATAAGCTCTACGTAAATCTCATTAACGAATCATAATCTTGTTGATTTTTATAACTAAAAGGGATAAACAAACAATAAAATAGTACAAAATTATAAATTCTAATTAAAAACTAATTATTATAATAAATCTATAAATTGATCCTCGAAGAAATATGGCATTAAGTGATCATAATTATTGGAATGAATTTTATTATTCAGATAAAAGAGAAATCGATTCAAATGAAGAAAATAGGATTAAAAACTTTGTGCACAATAAGTGTAAATGTAATAAATGTCGTAAAAATGTGAATCAAATTAAATATATTCAGGAAATACTAAAACATCGAATGCATGTTCAAGACCTGGATAAGGATAATAAGGACATGGTCATTTTGACATTCATCTCATCCGCAATAATAAGGAAAGAAAAAAAGTTTAAAATTAATTTCATATTTAATGGCAAAACTATTTGTCGAAAAACATTTCTATTTCTAAACGATATTTCTCTGAAAAAATATAAAAATTTATTAAAACATTTCAAAGAAAATAACATTAGTTTAAGAATAAAAAAAAATAATCATTCAATGCATAAGAATTTTCACGATTTAAATACAATGAAAAATTGTATTAATTTTATTGAGAATTTCGCTCAGAATTTTGGATATCCCTTACCAGGAAATATACCAAATTATAGTTTAAAAAATGTACGAGTTTCTATTCCAAGTATGTACACAAAAAAATCTGTATATCGAGAATATTGCAAAAAATCTAAAGAAATTAACCAAAAAATTGTTAAATTTAGTACTTTTTATGAATATTGGAAAAAATATAAATCAGATATTGTTATAATGAATCCAAAAACCGACTATTGTTTGATCTGTAAAAATAGC
>JAQIWA010000524.1:0-29852 GCA_034693305.1 Eueremaeus valkanovi
TAAAATTGCGCTTGAGTAAGATATTAAAGGCTATGCTTTAAGCTCTCTAAAATGATCTCGGATTTCACACTTGCGTTTCTCTGGTAATAATCCATTTATTGAATACCTGTATATTTCTCTCACTCTTGATGCTATTTCTTTGAGCCCCCTGGCCATGTTATTGAATATTAGGAAGACACATCATCCACCCGGTATACTGCAGTTTGACTTTTGGTTAGCTCAATGCATGCAATACAATCAGCACCTTTTTATGTGATACAGTACAGGTGTATTAAGCATGTGCTGGATTAGGTATAAATGTGTTTTTATTAATTGGCCAAGATTTTAGATTGAGCAAGAACCTAAATTGGCTCAGTTAATGGATTTGTAATAGTTTAAAAGTTCAATTTTGAGTGAGGTTGTTCTCAAAAATAGTTGAGAGTACATTGATAATAAATTATCATGGTAATTCAAACTTCTGATACTGTTGTCTGCTTTCAACAACAATGTTCTTACAATATATTGCATATATTATACAGTTATTCTGTTATATTAAATGTCATAGTATTTTAATCTTTTATTCTTCAACCAATATAATTACCTGTGTCAATTTGTCCAATACCTAACCTTTAAGTGTAAAAAGATTTATTATATTCAGGGTGCATTATGTACTTATGGGTTCAGCAATTAAGCATTTATTTAATAAGAAATGTATAGCCATGTCATTCATGTTGAAAGTCGACAGCAGTCGAACTTAGATTTAAAAACAATTGTGAGCTAGGTCCTAACAGGGCGTATAGAATAGACTGAAGACACTATTCTATGAGCCCTGTTTGAGCCTAACTTTCAATTGTTGTGTGATATCACAGAATGTACTGAATATACCGAGAGATATGTCGACTATATTTACATCTATTGTTTCGATTGTTTTATTGCCAAACATTTTTGGTGAGTATTGTTATTAATTCAGAATAAACTGATTTACCATAACCTACTCTACCCGGGCATCAGTCGCTGCCATTAATTCATGTGCATCAAGAGATTATGGCAAAGGAAGTACTGTTTGTGTCTGTAATATCACTTATTGCGATACTTTCGATGATATTATAAGAACAGAGAAGACATTCGTTACGAGATATGAAAGCAATAAAAGTGGCAAAAGATTTGAGAAAAAGTTATTTAAATTTACTAATAAAGTAAAAAATCCACTAAATTTGGCTGAGGGTAGTTCAGTGACAATCAATCGAAACAAGAGGTATCAGAGGATATTGGGTTTTGGCGGCGCTTTCACAGACGCGGCCGGACTTAACATAAAAAGTTTGCCCCAAAGAATGGCCGACAGACTCATAAAGGATTACTATTCTTCAAATGGCCTGTCGTATAACATGGGAAGAATACCTATGGCTGGATGTGATTTCTCTACGCGGAAGTACACATACGATGCTTCGCATGAAGATTTTGGACTCAAGAAATTCAAATTAGCCCGGGAAGATTTAATATATAAAGTATTGATACGAATGCGGTATACAATCATATGAACTAAAATAGTATACAATTCTATTGAATAATAGATTCCATTAATAAAAATCGCAAAAAATATTAGTTTGAATTTGAAATTGTTTGCAAGTCCTTGGAGTGCACCGGCTTGGATGAAGACCAACAATGATCTGGCTGGTAGAGGCAGTCTGAAAGGTGAACCGGGTGGTCCGTACTACAAAACTTGGGCTCAATATTTTGTTCGGTAAGTCAACTATGGATTTATGAAAATATGAATTAAATTCTTGAAAACTCACAACAAATATATCCAAAAGTTTTCTGAACGCATATAAAGCTAAAGGAATAGAGTTATGGGGACTGACTGTGCAAAACGAGCCCAACGATGGGAAAGTACCCTTCTGGCCCTTCAATAGTATGAAATTTACTCCGCAAACACAGAAAGACTTTATTGCAAATGACCTAGGACCAGTTTTGACTGCAGCCGGCTATGGGAAGGACAGACTTAAGCTCATGATATTCGACGATCAAAGACCGTTCCTTAACAAGTGGACAAACATTATATTGAAAGACAACACTAGTGCTCAATATGTGTCGGGAATAGCATTTCATTGGTATCTAAATTCTGTCAGTTCTCCGACAGAGTTAGACAAAGCATACAAAGAGTTTCCGAACTATTTTTTGTTGTCGACCGAAGCGTGTGAGGGATCCTCTTCTAGTCAGGAAAATGTGTCTCTGGGCAATTGGGATCGGGCGGAGTCATACGCAAACGACATATTAACGGTAATAATAAAAATTTTAAATTAATTCTGAAATAAATTTTTGATTGCATTCAAGGATTTACAACATTTTACCACCGGTTGGATCGATTGGAATCTGGCACTGGACGAGACGGGAGGACCCAATTGGGCCAAAAACTTTGTTGATGCTCCTATTATAGTGAACTCTACAGGAAAGGAGTACTACAAGCAACCCATGTACTACGCTTTGGGTCACTTCACCAAATTCTTAGCACCGGATTCACAAAGAATCGACACAAACGCTACGGGCGTTCAGGTGTTGGAAACGATTGCATTCAAAACACCAGACAATGCAATAGTTTTAATAGCACTGAATAGACTCAATGATACCATTCCTCTCACTATAATTGATCCAGAATTCGGAACTTTAAAGACATCTGTTTCTCCCCATTCTATTCAGACTTATGTTTGGTATCAATAAAATTGATTTGAATTGAAATTAAAAATATTTGTAATAAAACTTATTCTGCGATTCTATCATATATTAGTGTAATTCCCATTAGGGATGGCCAGACTCGACCAACACAGGCCCTCCCTATTTTGGGTGTTCCCCTCATATTGCCTAAATTCCATAAAGCAATATGACCCAGTCATTTTATCGCTAAGTATTGAATGAATCAAGTGTGTTATAGATAAAATATCAATGATCCACATATTGTGTTTATTGGGAAAGGTAGTTACATAGCCGGTGGTTGGTTTTTTAACATTTGAAATCACCCCAAGTGTATGGCCAAGTTGATTTTAGACGAGTTAAATTGAGTTTGGCTTAATTTTGAATAATGAATCAGAAGTTATAATAACAAACAAATTGACGTAATTTGTGTGAAAACATATATAAAGTCTTTGTCGACAAAGACATTGAAAACAATCTCTGATTCAGTGAACCATTGAATGAGTTAATCATCAAAACAGTGTTCAACAGAAGAATCCATTGATTAATCGGACGAATCCATAGCTTTGGAACTGATCCCAGACCTGAGGACAGGATGATGACAGCGGTTGCATACGACGGCCATTCGGCCAAACGGATCAAAACAGCGGATGAAGTAATCGATTGATTAATGTTTTCCTTATTTTCATTCATTGATTCAATCGTTTAATTCATAATTAATTTGCAAACCATTTGAACCGAAGGACCGGAACTTCAACCCAAACGCCAATTATTTCGGACATTCAAACTCCAGATATTCCAACCCTAACCGGTATAGCAGTCATACATACCATACCATTCATACATACCATACGATTCACGCATTCATACAAATCAAACCATTATTTTATCGATTTTTTCCTTTCCTTTCACTCAATTCAATACTCATCTCATTCTCTCATCTCTTCTCTAATTCTTTACTATTTTTTTTGTTTTTGTTTTTTTCTATTAATTTATTTGAATTAACTATTAATACAAGACATTTGAATGTCTTATTGCCTTAAGAACTGTTCGCATCTGTTCCTAATCGGTCGGGCATTCGACTGACTATAGATTTTTACCACTTTTTATGAATAGATTTCGTTTCTTAAATATATTTCTATTTTTTATAATTAAATGATTTTTATTTAAATGCGAAAAAACATATTTTATTTTTAAGTAAATATTCAAATAATTATTTTTTATGATTTTTTACTTTTAAGTTAATTTTCTTCATTTATTTCCCCATTGCTGTCAAACCAGTCATAAAACAAGTTTTGTTTTACATTCATAACAAGGGTGTCCAGTGCTGTCCATTACCTTATGGCTCATTTTTAGTTGGGTACACAGGGGGTGCATACTCTAAATTTTGCCTTTCAAAGCAATTTTTTGATGGGGTTTACAGGGGGCTCTTTTTGTTGGTGTCTATAGGGAGCTCTTTTTGATGGGGTCTACAGGGGGGCTATTAACTTAAAAATTAACTTAAGAATACTTTACAGATTTTGCAAAATATATAAATTTTTACGTTTTCTCGAATTTGATTCAAACTGATTCTCAATTTTGAATAAAATAATGATAAATGCGTTGAAATGACCGAAACATTTGACATAATATTCTATACAATGCATACAAAATGTTTGCTTTTTATTGTAATTTTGTGGTCAAAATAGCTTAGAGTAGCGCAGCTCCAATGGGTTCGTATGAATAGACAAATATATAACTCAAGTATCCATTTGAGCACTTATTAGACCCCTTATGGAGACCCCTCTTGAATATCCGCACACATACTGCACTGTATTTGTATATAAGCTTATTATATAATAAGTCAGTAATGGTTTGATTGTGAAAATGAAAATCAAGTCCAGGACTGGGAATAGAAGTGGAAGAACGAGATATCTGTTCAGGTTTTCAAGTTTAGTGTCAAATATCTGTTGAAAAACTGCTTTACTTTCTGTTCGATAATAAAAAGCAAATATTTTATTGCCTATAAAACAAAAGTTGTTCCACAGCTCTGTTGAGACAATTGATTCGCTTTTGTGTCTAATCTTAAAAATAATATATCGATTAAAGTTCATAAAAGTGTTTAGTTTTGAATCAGAATTATGTAAATTGTTTGGCACTTAAGCCCCGAATGGCTGTCAATGGTTTGGATAGCGAGAGATCTCTATATAATTGGCAGCAATTGAATGCTTTCATAAAATTTCGATTACATGACAGCAATGAGCCTAAAGTTAATTATAAAGTGTATTCACCCCAACCCAGGCATACATCCAATGTCTCGATCGGTGTTTTCACTTCAATCAATTGCAGACATAATTCACAAACAATTACTTTCGTTAATAATTATACGAAAAATGTGTACGAAATCTGAATATTACTTATTTTGCATTCAATTGAAATCATTATTATCTGAATCTCTGTCTACAGGGATGACGATCGGGTTAATCACGTTCTGCTGATAACAGTCATAAACCCTGCTTATCCGATCACTTGCGTAAGTCTCCACTCAATTAGTTTAGATCTGAACTGAAGTCTCAAATAATTATCAATACTTTTGACCCTATATTACAATAGGATGTAATCAATCAGATCTGTTCTTCGAGTGGGAAAGTGCTTCGAATAGTAATCTTCAAGAAAAATGGTGTCCAAGCGATGGTTGAGTTTGATTCGGTGGACTCGGCCAAACGGGCCAAACAAGCGCTGCACGGGTGCGATATCTATTCGGGCTGTTGTACTCTTCGCATAGAATACGCAAAAGTGAGTCAATTCTTGTGATTCGTAATTAATTTTGGATTCAATTGCGATCAATGTTTGCACTGCTTTACAGCCGACGCGTCTGAATGTATACAAGAACGACAACGAGAGCTTTGATTACACGAATCCGACTTTAGGTGAGTTCATATCTATATTTAGTTTCGTTTCAAGTCTTTAGTATCAAATAAAACCAAAAATATTGAACAAAATATCTGAAAATAATCCCAACAAATATCAAATCAATTGAAGTGAACTATATTTCGCTTACATTTAATGCCAACCAATATATGAATAAATAAAAACTTTCATCACTTTTGCCTCATATTCAACAACATTTCGAAACACAAATCAATAAATCAAATAATAATTTGAGTAAATAATGAGTCAATTCTTAATAAGTTATTGAAAACTATTCCCAACATAAGTGACCACTCATTGACACGAATATCAGTCAAGTAATGAAAATCACTTATCAATTGAGACCTTGAGAACAAATGAAATAAAATGAGTTAATATTCTATGCAATTGTTTGTCATTTGTCACAACAATTACATTAATATATAACAACATCTCTATAATGAAGACATCACTACATCACTGATCACTGAAACATCAAATCACGTAATCATTACAAACGAATACAAAACGAGAGACCAATTGTTACACCCATTCAGATGTGTTAACGTATTAATCATACCATACAAACAGGCATTTGTCGAGTGGACAGACAGCTCAACAGCAAATGGCACTCATCATGAGTCGGATGGGGTTTTGGATGATTTGGTTTAAGTATGACCTGTTTTGGGGTTGAATTTGATGCTTGACTTGTGTTCATATCATATCATGTGGTGGTAATGGCTCTGAGCACCAGAACTCATGATATTATTCCTCAGTAGTACTCATACCGTAGTTTTGATTGCAATCCAATCATCAATTATAGTATTTATTGAATTTTTCAGGCAAACCATGCGATAGACCGGCGCTCTTGACTGAACCCAATCCGCGTAAGTTGTCTTTCAATACATTATAAGAAATATTTGAGAATTCATAACTCATTAGACATTAGATGTGGCCTAACATCAAGTATTGCACAGATCTTTCAAATATATTTTCTGCACAGATATGATGGGCGGCGACGCCAGGAGCCAGAACTCGATGACTGCACCACATCCGGGCGGATATGCACCCGAACACCACGACGGCTACGGCCATCACGACGGTTATGGTCGTCCGCCTCCGACTGCGGGCCAACCATATATGGCTGACCCATATATGCAACAGTCAGACCCGTTAGCATTGAATACAGTTTTGATTTTTAATCATTTGCTATAAAAATGTTTTAATCATTAGTTATAGAGACGGACGACAGCCTCCAGTGCTGGCCACTCCTCCCGCTCCAGGTTATGGGCCTCCACCGGGTGCGGCCCCATTGATTGGCGGTGGCCCACCTCCACCTCAAGGTGCGCCACAACAGGGGGCTGTTATGATGGTCTATGGGTTAGATCACGAAAAGATGAATTGCGAGAGAATTTTCAATTTGTTTTGTTTGTTCGGAAATGTCGTTCGAGTGAGTCATTCGACTGCAATGAAAGAGTCAAACATTGAAACCAAAATGATTTGCAAAATTAGGTCAAATTCTTGAAGAGTAAAGAGGGCTGTGCTATGGTTCAGATGGGAGATCCCGTGGCAGTCGAGCGTTGTCTGAGTGCTCTGAATAACGTGACGTTTTTTGGCCACAAAATGCAATTGAGTTATTCAAAGCAGGCGTTCCTCAACGATGTGCAGCAGCCGTTCGACCTGATCGACAGCACGCCCTCATTCAAGGACTTTATGGGCAACAGAAACAATCGGTTCACTAACCCCGAGGCCGCCTCCAAAAACCGAATCTCTCCGCCGGCAAAGGTTTTGCACTTTTTCAATGCCCCGCATGGGGTGACCGAAGACGACATTATGAATATATTCAAACAAAACTCAACTGTCATTCCATCGGCGGTCAAGTTCTTCCAATCCAAGAGTGAGTTCAACCGAAACAGTCGGTGCAGTCATTGATTGATTAAAAAAAACTATTTGTTGTGTTCAGCCGAACGGAGCTCTTCCGGACTCATTCAGTTCGAAAGCGTGGCCGAAGCCATGGAAGCTCTGGTGCTCTGCAATCACGTCTCGATTCCTAATCCAAGTTTGTATTCGTTTCAATCAATTATTTCAAAAGATTTTATTGTTTTAATTCGATTAAAGTTCTAATGAATACATTGATATTTCCAATTGTACCCAGGTGGAAAGTTTCCGTTCGTCTTTAAGCTCTGCTTCTCATCGACTGGCCCTCGCTTTTAGGGTTTACTTCATATAATATAAAATAGTTTTCTTTTGTTTTGTTTTATTTTGTAGTAATCATTGGAAAGTACGGAAACATTGGCTGTATTTTAGTTATCATGTATTGTCTGTATTATGTGTTTTGGCTCTCATTTAACAGATTTAGAGTCAAAAGCAAATCAGCGCTCGATTTGAGAAAATTGATTATTTGTATGCAATCATTGATTTTGTCACAACTCGTGAGTCTATTTGAGGCCCAATTGATCTTTTTGTGAACACTTTCTATTGTTCTTCCAATGTTTGCTTTCAAATCCAAATCCCTGTCCACTATTGGACTTGTATTTAACGAATCAATAGTTATGTCATTTTGTTGTTTAGTTTGCGACTCATTATTATCTTTGATGTCTTCAATCATTGCGCTCTCATTTGACTGTCCTTTCGATGAGTTTATGTCTGATTATTATTATTATATAATTTAAACAATAATTTAATTCAAATTTATATGTATTTTGAAAAAACAAACAAAACTTTTGTCAATAAATACATACTTTTGTCGACAGAAGTGACATTCAATTCATTACAGAAAATGCAATACTCGTCGGATGTCTTCGTCTTCATTAGTGGTGTCTATAGTAAGGACTCAATTATTAAGGTTTGATTGAATGCCAATGAATGGCAGATGAAATACCTGACAGACGTGACAATGACTGTCCAGAAGTCTATAGCCTCTGAGCAGATAAGAGCCCATTATTTTTGTTATCTGATCTTCAGTCTGACGTTTGGCTGACATTGTCTTCGAGTATCGAAACCAGATTTATGTTTATATCAATTGGTTTTCAATTAATTATAACAATAATTGCAATTCATTTAAATGTCTTTCTCTTATTTGAAAGCGATTTAAATTGCGGTACAAATACTCTATACGTGAATAATGTGTCGGCTTTTGGGGGCGAAGAGCAGTGAATATGTGATCCAATATTGTATGCAATAGAGAGACAACGATAGACAGGCTTTGATGTAAGGGTTGAGCAAAAGTGCATTTTATATAACGTTGTTAACTGACTGTTGAGTATTAGAGCCGACATCTGGTGTTTGGCGTCTATTGTCAGCACATTTTGAATTTGTTTGCAATGTTTTGAAACTCAATGTGTTTTCAATTCATTCACTTATTTTTTATTGAATTCAATATTAATATTAATTGTGTTTAAGTGCAACTGAATTGAGAGTGAGTTGTGTTAGCCATGTATTCAAGCAAACGAAGAGCAACGACACAAACGCCTTACGAGAGTTCGCTTAGCTTTAGGTCTCAGTTGAGTCAATTGGCAACCAATGCCAACCAATCCAATCAGTCGTTTGACAACTCTATTAACAAATCCTATTTAAATCAATTCAATTCATTGTAAGTCTAAACTCATTTCCAATACATTTCAATCAATTATATTGTATTCAAATGAAGCGATTGTTAACCAAAACTAACATTTCATGCATTCATTCAATTGAGTCAATCGACTGATTAATTGCCGCTATTTTTGAATTAATTTCTTATTAATTGATATTTTGATTAATGTTCGGACAGTTTGAACGACACTTCACTCAACACATCCGGCAATCAGTTGAGTCAATCGGCACTAATCAGCCAAACGTCTCAGCACTCTCTCAAACCGTATGCATCTCTTCTGCCGGTTCTGGTGATCGAAGCCATCTCTTCAGATGGTATGTCAGTATTCAATGAATGGATCCATTGATTGAATGCATTAAACGAATCAATATTTCAATACTTAATAACATTTTTTCTGTTTTCCAAACCTATGCTTAACTGTCACTCGATTTCTATTAAATTCATTAAAAAGTGTTAATTATTTGAAACAATATTTTATAAAAGCATTGGTTTTATAGCAATTGATCGGAAAAAATAGTTAATCGAAAAGTGCAGTACTTTTTCACTCGAATGAACTTATTTTCCATTATTTAAACTTTAATCCCAAACACAACTAGTGTTGCAAAACAATTGAAATTATTTGTTAACAAAATTCAATATTATTTTCAATGCAATTTGAGACAGAGATGGATATATTAGCTTGTTAATATTCAGATACTGGTAACATTTAGAAAGGATCAAGTTTGGCCAAAATTAAAAATTCCATTAGAGTATCAAGGCTAGATATTAGCCAAGACATTCTAGCTAGATTCATTGACGTAGCGAGCTTTGATTTATCATAGATTTAGCAAGTTTAGTTTTAAACTAGCTTAATTAATGTCAGATATGATTATTTTATTATTGCAATGATAGTGTGTGGGTAATCCAATTTTTATTCAATAATTTACCTTGTACGAAAATCTTAGTTCACTGTTTTTATAGATACCGGTAATATTTTATATTAATTTTTAGTTTTTTTTAATTTAAATAACATTTTCAACGCTATAAACAACTCATTAATCAATTCTAACGATTGCTAAGTTTGAAAACAAGACTTGAATTCAAAACTTCATTGAAATATCGGGCGATTTAGCAAAAAATATTTGAAAATTTTCTTATATAAAAAATAAGGCGAAAAGAGTATTTTGAAATTCTCTTTGGTTTCCATTCGAGTAACGATCAGTTCATTAGCCAAATGTGAAAATTATTCAGAATCTTAAGAGAATATTCTTCACTCTCTTTGTTAGATCAAAATTGAATGCAATACAAAAACTCTGTTATCAATCAATTTATTCATCTATTTATGATTTTCTCATAGTTTAGCCGAAAAAATATATTCATTAATCAAATGAATAGTTATAATAATAATTCATTCGTTAATTCAATACTTATTTATTCAATTACTTTCGTTTCAATGACTTTATTCTTTGCATTAATTTTTTCGATTCATATGTCGTATGAAAAGAATATTTAATTTATTTAATGATTTTTGGCGTTCATATTGTCTTTTGAATCGATTGAAACAATTCTTTTCTCTCTTTATATAATATGAGAAAAAGTCAAATAAATTAATTTCATTGAAAATATTCACATTTTCATTGTATTCATTGTCTATCCGTTAGAAATCCATTGCAAATGCATTATATTTCAGACTTATTTCACGTCTAAACCAATTAATTCAATTGAATGAATAATTTTTAGTGTTTAAGTCCTAACTCTACGTATAGTGTATTTTGAGTGCAGTATAGCTGAGCTCTTAAACTAATTTTCTCGTTCATAGCTTTCATAGCTTTTATTTCGTACAACACTTTATCAAACGGTTTGTTCTTTCCTACAGAATGTTCACATTTGTAGCGAACAGTTATACTTACAGTTAATATAATTCCTTTATTTATTACATTATTCGGACTCTTATACCAAAATATATTCAATTTTTTTCGTTATATATATTATTCTCTTTTATTTGGAGAATGACTTAATTCAGATATTAGTAGAGAATTACACGAATAAAATCATTTAACCAATCGATCAAAATGTCGTAATAAGTCGTTTCTGTTTTAACGATTCTTTTGGCCTTTTTTCCTGTATTTCTGTTTTCTATTTGTGTTCGTCTTCTTTATTGATCCGAACGGAGAGAACATTATCTTTGATTAAAAAATGGATAAAATCCAGTCTTTCTTTCGGAAACTTGTGATCCAATGAGTTATAACATTAATATATTTTCTCGCCTTTCATATGACAAACATTTCTGAAGTAAACTCTTGTCTCTAATGTAAAAATGTTTCTAAAATATTGTAAATGTTTTTCTGTTTAGAGGATATGCGACACAAAAATGCATTAAAATATGAATACATTTACTATAAATCGCTTTTTCTATTAATATCAGATTTTTTCCCATTTTATTCAAAACCTAAAGTATGTCTGCCTTAAGATCCAAATAAAATGACACTCAGAGTGAACGACTTGGTTCACAAAATCCGTTCATTATATGCGAGTTTAGTTTAGATGCAAATCATGGCTAATGTTTCAAAAGGATTGCTAACAATAAGAGAGTTTACTCTACAGTACAGTATGTGTTGTTATGTTTGCAAAAGACAGTTGAATTCAGTTCATGAAAATTCAATGAAACAAACGGTCAGTAATTTAATTGAATGACCGCTTCGTTTGAATGTCAGCTAAAATCAAATGTTTGCCCAAATATTAACGAAAATAATCGATTGAAACAAACTTTTCCTTCAATTTGTGTAATTTGAGTATCGATTGGTCCGAATATACTGTCTGGACATTTGTCGTCAGGATTTTAATCAGGATATGAGTTCATTCACTTAAATAGAAAGCACAAAAATTAATTATAGACATTATCGTTGATAACCAGAAATGAGCAGAGAGTTAGTGCGGCTTATGTTCAATTTGTGCTTCACTTTACTTAAATAACTGATAATTATTTAAAATGAATTGTAATTTGTGGCCAAAGAAACCTTTCAGTCATTAGATATAGTCGTTTAGAGATAAACCAATTCTGTCTTAGTGTTTGACTCAAGTCAGTGGTGCGGAAGGAAAGATATACCCAATACCTTACCCGATGCTGGATCCATAGATGATGCCCCGGGCAAAAAGTGGTCCGAATTCAATATATTTTAAAGCTATTGCTAAGTTATTAAAAATTGATTCATTCAATACAAACTCTATCGACTATTTCACTTAACTATAATCTTGTAAAGTCCTCCTAAAGTGTAATCTTGTTGTCCAATCATTTTTCTTATAGCTATTTATGAATATACAATAATTTGTTGTAAATATTCTTTCATTCTTATACTCATATTCTGTAGAAACCATTTTTGTCTCTTTAGATCAATTATTTGTTTCGTAAAATTAGACTTTATTTTAGATTCTCTTCTCTATTGTGATAATTGCATAGAAAACAACTGCTATTTATTAAGTGGAGAAAAATCTGTTATTTTTGAATCTAATTTCTTATTTATCTGTTATTTAGTAATCAATGAATTATTGATGGATTTAATATCGATTTGGTTTTCAAACGCAATAACTATTGCATAACATTCTGGTTAATAGAATGAGTGCTTTAATAATGAATTCATATATTTTGGTTCATTCAATCAATTGGACTCTTTTGCCATTGGATTCACATTTTTTTTCATTTGAATGATTGCTTTTAGAATTTTATTTAATTAAATAAATGTTTTCAAGTTTTTAATAAATTTGAACAGAGCAGCTCCGGGCTCTTTATTGATCATAAATTCCATTGCGGATCCATTAGCTTGCTCAGCTTTTTTTTATATTTGTTGACCTACTGTATAATATTAGAAGCAATATAAACAAGCCTGGTACAGTATTACTGTATGTCAACTGGGCTGTGAATTTATTGTAAAGTATGGCACAGTTTGAATGTATGGCAACAGTTCTTTTAGCACTTGTTCTCATAATTTTAATTCAAAATTCATTCATCAAATATCTTGCTATAAAAATGTTGAAATTTGTTTAAAAATATTATTGAAAATAAGCCGCAATGAAATCGAAGTAATTATTCAAAAAAGCAGCCGTCAATTATAATCTGTACAAACGAACTAGCTCATTCTAATTAAGCTAATTGCCTCGCTGCACTAGAGCCAAGTTGTATAATCGATAACAGATCGCAAATACTTTCTAAGTAAGATTTGTTCTCATTATTTACTTAATGATAATTAATTCATATTTTAAATCAGAATAAGTTTTTTGTTTTTCTTTTTTCTTGTTATTCCTTGGATTCTATGTTAGAAACAGAATATTCTTCACTCAATTCGAAAGAGTTATCATTCAATTAAGTAATCAATTGAGTGCACAATGTTTTATGAAAACATTGACTCAAAGCAATCAAATATAAAATAATGACTGTTTTTAGTGCTAATTAATAATTAATATTTGATAAATAATCAGTAATTATGGTTCGGATCAATTCATCATTTGATGTCATCTTTTTATGATTCTCTTTATCTGTTTTCCAATTGTTTGGTCCAATGATTCTTCAATTCAGACATGAATTTTCATTCAAATATTATTCTTATTTCTTAAGAGATATCCGTTTTATCTCTTCAGAACCCATTGAGTGATCAATATATTGGCTTTAAATTCATTTATTTCTCTACTCTTTTGTTACAATCAATGAAAATAATACGAGAAATAATTGTAATGGAGTTTAATAATAGTCAGAATCAATCAATTTTATAGTTTCTTTGTTCGTTCAATTGATTCATACATTTCTTGTGCGTAACACTCATTCGTTTGACACAGTTATGATTTATGTCTACATTAGTCTTGTGTCATAATATTTGGGCCTATTTTTAAATCCAATTTAATAAAGAGTTTTTCTGATTAATTGCATAGATATTCAGTATTTTATTGTTATCTAAACTTTAGATTTAATGATCGATTAAACCGAGAAAGTGATGGAAAAACAAAATATTTGCTGAAAAAGGCTTTTATGCGAACAACTGAACATTCAGTCAGTCATTCAGTTATCTTTAAGCCGACTCTTATAAGTTGGCTCAGTCTTGGAATGACATGTTTTGCCCCACATATCAAACCTAATGTTATCATAAGAATATCAAGGGATGACCAGATCCTATATAACCAGTGACGCCTAAATGGTGACTCGCGAGTCATTAACTGAAACATTATAGCTGTGTATATGATATTTGTTCTGTGCTTTACAAAGGGGTATGTTATGGGGCTTTACTTCAATTAACCGAGTCAAGGGAAAGGCGCTGTACTTGGCTAATTTTAATTATAATTTATAACTTATATTGCATTGTCGTGATAGCAATGGGACCAAAATGTGTGTATAATATGAGAATCTGTGTGTAATAGCATTTAAAATAGAGTAATATTTTCGAAGCCAAACATTTGGGTCAACTCAAAACATGACGAATTCATATTCCCGATCAGTTCAAGACAATTAGGGTCTGGTTATCCCAAAGAAGATCAGAATCAAAGTTAACTTTATTGATGTTTTTGTTATCGATTCAAAAAAGGCTAATATTGTTTCTATAAAAGCCTTTTCCTATGTTTTGCTGATTTACAGAATCAGATCGATTGCCGAAAAAGTATATTCATTTGATTGCACACAAAGAGCTCATCGCATAACAGATTTATTTTTACACATTTTTCTTAAATAAATATTTATATTTGAGTCCCAATACTAAACAATAGGTTTTTAGTTTTGGTTTTATATATAATTATTTTATTTCTGTTCCACTTTCGGTGTTCGGTCTGAAAGCTGTTAACACAAAACTGAAAAATTTTACTTAAAAGCAAAGTCTAATCCAAATAAAGGTTAGCACAAAAAGGAGTTCTTTTATTTGGATATACTTTAAATGTATTTCCTTTTCTATTATCAGAATATATTGAATGCAAAATCAATACAAAAGTGTGGGTTTGGAACACGAATTAGGTTTACATTAAGTTATTTCTATTCATTTTATTTGGCGTTAGTTTTTTCGTTGGGTTCGCTAAGCGTTAAGATCTCGCCGTCCGGGTGGGCATGGCTTGTATGCGGGCGCAGACTGTTTGTATGGAAGTACAAGCAGAACGAGTCCAGAAGAAGCTGTTCCTGCTATGAGCTGCAACTGCCACCCAGTGATCTCTCGCATAAAGCAGATCTGGTCTGTGTGCTGGACAGAAGTGGCAAATCACAGTCAGTTCCCGCAACCATTGCAGTCACTCCCGAAGGAATCGTTAGATTTTGGCCCAATATTGCATATGAAGGCCATTCGATAGAGACAATCGCCACTGACTTACAGGGACAGGAGTGCTCTTCCCTCACAGATGTGCAGCCGTTGGGCTGTATCTTAGGAACGACTACCAGTTCCTTAGTGCACATCACTGTGAATAGCATTGAGGGCCAGAACACAATAGTGTGTCGTACCCTCAAAGTACCCCAGGGAGTATTGGCCGGCTTTGGCCGTAGAGTTACTTCGCTTTTGTTCGGATCAATGCCTGCGACCCAATCATCCGAAACGAAAGCACTGATTAAAGTCATTAGAAGTCATTCATTAAGTCATTCGGAAGAGTCTGAGAGCGGAGTCTATATTTGGGTTCTGTCGAGCTTTTCGGCACAAAAGTGGCAAATAATTGATGAACAGTCAGATCGAGTAATGTATTTATGGTTCGGAGTCGACCGCAAAACCACTAATTATTACTCTTATCGTTATAACTAAGCTTATTGAGGACATGGATCTGGAAAGACCAGTGAAAGACTCCTTTCTCGACAAAGTTTGGGTAATTCTATTGAATACTGTTGTGTCAGTTGACCTGAACTTTGATATAACAATAATTATTTGTCGCATAAGAATCGAGAGACGACTCATCCGAACCAACTGAAGATATGGCTCATAGATATAGGAATCGGCAAAACCAATGAAATGATTCTATTAGTGGCCGGACTTAACGCTGACGTATCCAATCAGCTCTACTACGCTATCGCAACGTTAGGCGATATAGCGCTGACACCAGAGGCCAACCGATCCCATACGAGTCCATTCGACTCCTTCACTGTTCTGCGAAACCATACGGTTTGCTACTCAGAGGAAGACGAGGAACAGCTCCTGAATCTGCACTTACTCTCCGGAACTATCAATAGCCAAATGGTTTATCTGTACAACAGTTCGCAAGTCGTGTGTCTCAGATGTAATACAATCTCTATTGCAATGATTGACTCATTCTATCGATTCCTATATTTTTTCACATCATATCTAATAATGTCTTCAAATGTTTTCAAATCTAATCCTCTATTATATGGTCTGCAGTCGGAAGCGATGAAATAGATTTAATTGATTTCAACTCTCGAGAGGACGGCATTCTTGGCGCTGGCATTTGTGATGGATATCCTCTGCTGTTCACACACAAAGACGCTCTCATATCGATTATTCCGCACAAACAGGACATGAGGTATGGATCGCAAACTGACTTAAACAGAGATCACTTTATCTGAACTCATATAACACTCGAATAATATCTGTTGTAATGCATTGTATTTCGTGTTTCGATCCATAAATTCATTATTAATATGACTCTAAACCCAAACCTATCAGTGATCTAATGGATGTGCAGACTCTCGACGAGGATATCCTTCAAACTGACGATAAAGTAATTGCACTCAAAAAGGCTTTTGTGTTCTTCACTAAAGGAGATCGAGTGAGTCATACGAGAGTCAAACGTCTTATAAGTTTCGATTAAAGTCTGCTTTCAATCGATTAATACTTCGACTAAATTATAGGCACGCAGTCAGTACTTACTCAGTCAGCTCTTTCCTGCCTTGGGTTCACTCCAGCCCTCAAATAAAGAAAATGATAGACTCGATGAGACTGTGCTCGCTCTTAGCAGTGAATTATGCGATGAGATCCCGCACTCAGACCCTCGTTGGGCAGAGTCCGGTGCTCTGAGCACTCATTACGCTAATGAAAGTCTGACGGCTTCAGTGATAATGACGAACCAAATCGAAGAGAAGATCAAAAACCATCGAATGCTAATCGAGTTTCTCAAAGCATCTGATCTTTTCGATAGACTGACAGCAGTGGCAGTCAAGGGCTCGACAGGACTGCAGACCAAACTAGTGCTGTGCGAGCACATGGAGAAACTGATCGCTTGTCTGTCTCTCCGCAAATTGCACTCCGAATACAATCATGTCTTAGAGTCAGCTATAAAAGCAGTACTACAGCAAAGGAACGCCACTTTACAGCCACGACTCACACCACAAGACATCTTCTATAGACAGACCACTCGAGTGGACCAACTCTTCAGTGCTTTGATTGAATACGAAAGCGAACGAATCGATTCGAATGAAAACACTTCAAGAGATCTATTGAATTGTTTGCTTTCAATCTCTAATATATTGATTACAGTATTCCAAGAGATTTGTCACTTCCGACAAACTCAGGGCTCTCTATATGAGTGGTCAGCCCTTTCCAAAAATGAATACATGCCGTGGACTTCAAGCACAGGAACTAATGGAATCCGTACTTGTCTTCTGAAACAATTGGAGTTTTTGGTGACGTTTGGAATCGAGTCGACGAACACAACGGCCTTAGAGGAGGACATTCAGCTAAAGGGAGCCATTTGTCAGAAGTTGGTTGAGTTGTCGGACATAATACTCGACGGCTTTGTCTGTCAGCTCAGATCCATTGACTACAACAGTCAGAGATATCAAGCGGTTGAGCGAAGCTTTGAGTCCTGCCGTTCCAAATGCATTCAACCCTTAATTAAGGCCAAACAGTGGGATCGGGCGACAGCACTGGCAGAGAAATATGAAGACTTCGATGTTCTGATCCGAGTCTGCGAACAGTCGAATGATACCGAAAGACTCAGTCGGTATGTCATTGAGTTCGCGAACAAAGGGTTTGCAGAATACCTGTGCAAATGGTATATAAAAGAGGGAAAACAGGGAAAGATGTTAGCCATGAGTTCCAACCTCCAGGTGCTCTCCAACTTCCTGGCCAATCACCAGCAACTTAAATGGTTGCATCAAATCCATTTGGATCAGTTCCAAGAGGCCAGTCATACCCTGAGACGACTGGCCAACGAAGAGAAAAACTTTTTGGGCCGAAAGAAAACTCTGTTATCTTTAAGTAAAATATCGGCCATCGCTTCGGGAGTCACGTCTGGCCTCAATGACATCGACTCTCAACTCGATCTAATCCTATACCAGGAAAGCCTTTCGCCGGAAATTATGGCCAAAAATAACTTGGATTTCGATTCTATGCGAGTCTTATCGCCGCAGAAATTGATCGAACTTTACATCGATTCGAGTGCAACGAATGCAGACTCGGATCCAATCGATTTCAAGAAAGCCTTAGACTTAACCGAATTCATCGAAGACACCACTGAAAGGAAGAAAAGTGTTGTCAGCATTTGGTGCGCAGCCATCAGTACAGACAGGTTTGCAATCATTTCCATTGTTTTACATCAAATTACTTTCCAGAGATGGCCAGGGCTTCCATCCATATAGCTGTGCCCACACCTGTACTCAATTTTGGAAACATTCTAAACGTATATGAATTTGAATTTCGATAAATATTTAAAATTTTGGATAAAATCCATAAATTTGTGAATTTTTTGTTCTGTATTTCACTTATAATGAATGCCAAAATAGTTTCGTTTAATTATAAGTGTTATACCAATTCAACTATAAGACTAAGACTATAGGACTAACAATCCTGTCTAAGCCTAACCACTGGCCATCTCTGCACTGAAAGCTTTGAATTAACTTTTTATAGGCTTTAGTCTTATTGTTCTCAATGTTCTCCACTCTTATTGTTCATTGTTTTGCTGAATAGTTGGGAAGATTTAGATACAGACAATCCATTAGAAGCCGTGAGGACTACACTGTTCTACCAAATCATCGAACAGTACTTAATCGAAGGTATCGTATCTTTTATTTATATCTCTAATGAATTTAATTATTGGTTCTCTCATTAGTTGAGCTCTTCTTCTGATGAAAACAAAAATAAATTTAATTAAAATAAGTTTAAACAAAGTTTTGTTTGAATTCAATTTATGGTTAAAATCATTCAATTTTTCTGTTTGTCAAACGAATCGATATTTTTTTCGTCTGAACATTGAGTTCAGACATGAGTTATATTAAACGGAAATTTTTTTCTGACTTTCTTTACGCTCTCTTTCAGGCGATGTAACAAATGATCTAAAACTCCCGCCTTTTGATGATATTGTTAAATGTCTTAAAGTGGATCCGAAGAACAGGACCTCCTTCTTCATTAAAGCCGTTTACGAACAGTTAAACTCTTTTCAATAAATTGAATCATTTTTCGATTGAATCCTATTTTTCTCTTTATTTTATAATAACTTTAATATTAATATTTATATCAATAAAAGTCTCGCTTTTTATCGATTCAACAAAAACTTCATTTATTTCTTATATTAATATCTGTTGTCTATTGTCTCACAACAGATACTGTATGGCCAGAGAAGGCTATACACAATGATTAGATGATTAGATCTCATTCATATGAATTATAGTAAACCAGGTTGTCTTACTGCTTATCGACCAAAAAAGTACTCAGGTTAGCTGCAATCCTGTGAGTGGTGACAATTAATCAATTTTAGAGCACACTATTATCCAGTTCATCCTCTAATCACCCAAAAGTTAAACTGTATCCACCCAGGCCTCTCTTCTCCAATCAAGCTCATCCATTAAATATGACAATAGAGCCAATTATTTGGCATTTTTGTGCTTTCATATCAATATATAATATTATATTTTAATATTTTTATACAAAGTGTTCGAGATTTTCAATTTCCATCTTTTATTTGCCCGGAATGTAAAGATTATTCGTTTGTGTATTAAACTTATCAAAACGTATTATGAATTATAGAATTTGTTGCTTTGGGTTAACTGGCTTGTCTGCACAACTTCCCTGAGCTAGTTATCAAATGTGTGGGTAATTTATTGAATGAAAGCAATCAAAGGACCGATTGAATAGATTCTGAGGAAAATGAGTCGAATCTCTATTAACTGTTAATCAAATGCAAACTTATTCTCTGTTTTGATTCCAATGTTGTTCTTCTTAATGACTGAGTTTTCCGCTCAAACTATCATTGATAACATAGAAATTGAAGATTGCATCCACGTTCATTCGTTCAACGAATGTTCTCTCACTGTCACTACTCTTTCATTCCTGTCTTCCGTTTTATTTGTATTTCATTTCCTCTTAAGTTAAAAGTATTTTCTGATTCACAGAATTTCACTTCAAATGCATATCCTTTTCGAAAAGTTTTCAAAAATTTAGCCCTTTTTTGACCCCTTATTCGGAAACAGATAACAGTTTAAACATAGAAAGAATGTCCAATCAGTTCTTTGAACAGGGTCTATACTATTTTTCCTATAAACATAGTATTTTAGTCGACGAAAAATAAATATCTCCGAGGAATAGATAGATTGAACAGGGTCTATTTTTTCCATCTATCTATTCCTCGGAGATATTTGTTTTTCGTGGACTAAAATACAATGTCTATTGAAGTGATTGAAAGGCTTTGACTTTAAGTTATGATAATTTTATGTTAAATACATTCAAAGGATTGAATATTTTTAAGAAAAGAAATAAAATAAATGAAAGGTATGTCAGATAAGGCGTAAAAAGGATACAAATATCAGACTTCCTATACGTCTATCAGTTTATTGATATTGAGGTGAATGTAGCAGTGAATACAATAAATGAAAACAAATTATTATTATTTGCTTTCCGGTTATTGCACTGCCATTCCTATTGAAATTATAGGCACTTCTTTCCTTATCAAAGTCCATGTGCAGAGGGGTCGAGGAGTTAGACCTCTTATTTCTTGGACTGTACATGAGTTTTACGATAACCACTAAATACTGTCATTCAAATCCGATACCGAAATTATATACCTCTGAAGCGAATCCAATGCTTACATAGATCTGATGTGTGAGTAATCATATGTGAAATTCAGATGTTTTTATGTAAAATCGTTTGACACATATAGAGGACTGATATTTGATTTGATTCCTTCATTCCTTCACTGACTAATCGAATACAATATATAAATACTAACAGTGTTTCCAATGCATTGAAAGCTATAAAAAGATATTCCAATAAAATGAAGTGAAATAAGCATTGGATTGAATCGTATTCTGAATCCGAAGATCTATTTCGATAAAAGTGAGTGAATTAAAGAATATATACTTTATTTGTGTCGAGAATTCCATTATATTTTCGGTGCATTCCGTGAGGCGTTGTCAGGCTTTCCAGTTATTCCGCTCCAATCGACTCAATATATTCCTCAATTGAATAACAGGGAAAGTGATGGCAAAGGATATTCAAAATTATATGTGATTGTTGTGCGAAATGTATTCGTGCCATACGTTCTCATCTATCAGTTCAGATCTATAGCCATATCTCACTCTTATATTCTTTTAGATCCCTTTTATATATATATATTCGCGAATATTCTCTATATTTTAAATTATATGAAAAAATTGTCTCTCATTTAAGCGAGAAATCAATAAAACATATTCTCATATCTATACGAATGACTGCAAACTGAAAGCAAAAAAAGTTGTGGTTTTATAGAGTGGTTCAGTTAAGTGCGAATTTTGATGTGTGACTCAAATATTTTATATTCGCATTCATAGTCGTAGTCATGAATATAAAAAGTTTTGTGATCTTTGTTTGCATAATACTTATCGCAAACTTAGTCACTGATGTCATAAGTAAGCGAAGCCACGCATACGGGTTCAGTATTGGCAGGGATGGGCACAATCGTGGGAGCAATGCCAACAATGACTATGGCGTTGATCTCATTGGCAATGGTTTCGGTCAAAACAATTATCGAAAGAGAGCTGAATTTGAGAAACTAATTGATGGCAATACTCACCGAAATGGGTACAGACGTCGACCATTCGCTCAAAGATCCAAAAGCTATGCCTTTGACTTTGGAGGCGACGACTGAAGTGACTCCAAACACAACTCTTATTATTATAAGTCTGTCTATAACTCAGAGAGAAGTCGAGCCAATGGTTATGTTTTCGGATGATTATTATAGACTATAATAAAATATAACATTAATTCATATTTATATAAAAAATAATTTACTTTCGGCTCCTTTTAGTATAAATATATTCTAATCTTTGTTTTCTTCTTTAGTTTGGCCTCAATTCTGACTATTATTATAATATTTATACCATTGATGTGAAGAATATTTTAATATAATTCTCTTTTTTTTATCTTTCGGTCAAAAATATTCATAAATATTGATTAAAACGGAATATTCATTACTATTCTGTAAACTATAGGCTTAAGACAACTCTACTATTATGTAGTCAAAAATTATAATAAACTTTATTTTTCATAAAAATAAATAAATATCAGATATTTTCCTAAAAAATTGTTTTGTCTTCTATTTTGTGTCTCAAAGCATATCTGATTTAATATTGAAAAAGAGGAAAAAGTAATAATAAAATCCTATTCTTGAAATTCAAAACTATTTTTTTCCTTAAATTTAATATTTGATATCAGAGTACATAAGTATATACAGTATAAGAATATTCTGTAAAACGGACTCAAAATCAATAATCGAAACAAACACTGAAACTAAATATTTTGTATGAAAATCCATTCCATTGTTAAACTCGAATAAATTATGAGGAGAGCCAAGATTATACCGCTCAAGTAAAAGCCAGTTATTTTGTTTTTCAGTTCATTTATAATGAATTGAATTTTTCTAATAATTTTATTTTTGTCAATGAACTCATCTTTGATAGAATGAACTCATTTTTATTAAATAGATATAAATATATTCTACGAAAAATCTGTTTTCCATTCATTTGTGACATAAAATGAATTTATGTTTATTTGTAGTCATTTTTTGATTAATTCCTGTTCACAAAAGATATAATAATAATAATAATAATAATAATTTTTGGTCGAAATCAGAACTGAATTATTATTCAAAAGATAAATAATGTTTTCATTTCTTTTATTTTTCACAATTTTGTTTAATTTTTTAATTTTTTTGACAAATTAAAAAAAATACTTCATTTCTTTACTTTCTCTAAACAATTGCTGTCAAACAACGAACTCAAGTAAACCTTAGGGGTTGGCGAAGATTAGGGATGTGCAGGCTCGCCCGAGACAACGGGGAGAAATGAATTTCAGATTTGTGTCTCAAGACTTAGTGGAGTATATTACCAATTTCAAAACTAAAGGGTATTTTTAGCTAAACCGTCCTTTTGTCTATTCCTAGCAAAGTTCTCAACTTCAACTGCACAAGGTTGGTTATTGAGAATATTTAACCTTGTACAGTTGATGTTGAGAAGAGGTATGGTTTTGGCGAGAAATTCTGTTTGAACGATAATTTTTCATTTTATGCACAAATAAAACGCATTGATTTGGACAATATTTTTCTATGTGAAGGCTCAGAAGCGGACACTCCTGGCCACTCCATTGCATAATTTTGAAACTAGAGTGAAATCGATCGAGAATAGAATTAAAACGTATAAAATATTTTGGTCTTAATTCTCGCTAAAAATTAAAAATCTCAGTCGAATAGAGTATAAATCAATTTGAGTTATGATTTAATAAGATTTATGTTTAATAAAAATTGTTTCAAAATATTTCTTCTTATTTTGATTTATAATAATTCAAATCTAAAATATTTGAACTCATTTTATAAAATACAATAAAATATAAGTTATTTGTCTGCAATAAGTGCTAACAGTAGACGATTCGTAAGCCCCTGGTAATTGATTAACAGCCAAATACAGTCTTTAGTTTTGTTTATTTCACATTATATAAGAGCCTAATAAGAGAATCATTAATCTTCATATAATTTTCAGCCTTTCTATACATTAGTTATTATTTGAAACAAAAGTTATGCTATTATAGGAAAGAATAAGAATTTATGAAAATCACTAAAATTGCTGAAAATATTTCCGCCAAAAATCAAGGCTGAATAAAATCAATAGAAAAGTGGCCCACATTATACAAAATAGATTAATCATAGTTTCCAATTGCAAACGCTTTTTAGCACAAACTAAAAGCAGTCTTATTGAAGATTTCACACTCACAGTCAGTACTATTTTTATTAAAAAATAATTATTATATTATATTATTATTAAATAATATTCATTTCAAACGATAAACAGATCGCATAATACAGATACAGATATAATGATAATATTCGTACTATTTATTCGAAAGCATTAAATGTTTATTTATTTGAATAATTATTTTTTATTCATTACTGTATATAAAATGATCGAAAGGAAAGAGAATTGGAGTAAATCTATAATCAATTTAGGCTAACATTTGTGTCAATGCCATTCATTTTATTGTTATAGTTATCATGTTTTTGTATTCTTTTGGGTAATTCTGTGGAATTTAAAGAATTCTTTGACCAAAATGTTTATTAGTGTTTATATTGAAGATGAAAATGGCTTTTCTGTTATTTTATTTCATTCCCGTTTTCCAAGCAATTTATTAGTCACACCATTCAGTGCTGGAGTATATGTAATAACTTTTTAAGAAAAATAAATTCACTTTTTCAGTGCAACTCTTTTTTCTGGTCTATTATTAGATTTAACGCTTTATTTATTGTTTGGTTTAGTGTTTATAGAGATTAAGGAATAAAGTTATGCAGAACTGACTCTCAATGTCAGAACACAGACTCTCTTTTATTAGTTATAGCTTATGGTTATAAGTGTTTACATGATCTGTGTATAACATCTGATGCGTTCATCACAGCATTATTGAACCGAGAATTTCAATGTGCGATCAAAGCATATCCTTCTCGACACTATTTTTTTCATTTTTAATAAATTCTAAATTTATATATTTTGCGAAAAAATATTTCATTTTATTTATTTGTCTTATATAACAAACCGAAGCATAGATTGAAATTAAAAATATTTTTAAACACTTTTTAGCCTAAATTTCATAAGTTTTTTGAAAAGATAGGAATTTTGAATCAAAACAATGTTAACAAAAACAAAATAAAGTGCAAAGACATGGATATGACATGGAATATACCAATGATTTATTACCAAAAGCTCATTACTATATCATTTTTGGCTCCAGTTATGACAGATTTGAGACAATGAAGAGGATCTCTAGCATAAACTCCATTTAAGCCCTAGGTCAAAAATAGTAACAATAAATGTATTGAACAATCTGGGTTAAATCAAATTCTCTAAAGATTAAGAAAAATTTGGAATGTTATGTGCAGTCATTTTGATTATATGTAGTTCATAATCTTCCCTGGCTTTCCTTTAGACTGAATTATAAAATAATGATCTTGGCTAAAAATAATTCAGATCTCAAGTATTTTATTATTGTTGTTATAAAAATGATATAATTATCGGAAAACCTCTTCATTTCTTATTAAAAATTTGAAAAATGACATTAAGTTGTTCTCATATTGAATCTTGCTCTATTATCAATAATTCAAACTTTATTCAACCAATTATCTCAATGAAGATCTAACAGAAAAAGATTACTAAAAACAGATGTATTGCTGTATTGGCCCAACAAATGTCGGTTTTAATAATTTAATACTATATTTGCGGAAATAAAATATAAAAACTTTAATTTTGACAATCGATTCAATGTTTGATTTTCTACACAAAGCCTCTGAGGGTTTGCTCTGAAGAATGATATGGTGTCAGAGCTGTCACAATAAAGTTGTGTTAGGGCTGACTCTTGGGCGCAAAGAATTGCATTTTTAAATTGCTATTTACTGAATGATAAATGTCTGGATTGTATTCTCCACTAATTTCGAAACCATGCGAGACATATGAAGTAATTCAACATTAAATTCTTTGGAGACAAACTATGAACACATTTATAATGAAAACGTTAATTGAGTTTTAGATAAAACTTTTTTGTTTCAGTTCTCTCGTATTCTTGTCTAACAGTGTCTATCCTAACGACAATTATTCTTATCTTTTAGTCATTTGTTTAGTTAATTAGACAATGAATTTAAATGGATTTTTATCATAAATTTTCATTTTAAAAAAGGATGCTTGCTAATTATATAATTAAAATTCAAGTAGCATCTATTATATTTTTGCAAATTGCAACCCATCTTGACAAAAAGCACCCGAAAGTCATCAATCGGAAAGAGTACAGTATTTTACATACAATCCATTCAAACAAAGCATTACATTAAACAGACGACACAAACAAAGTTCGCAAACATATTAATTAATTACTAATTAAGGTCTAATAAAACAAATTAAATAAAAATTATATTATATTACAGTATAATTGAAAAATTATAAATTATATTAATATGTTCTGGCAACTATTTGGAATAAGATATTTATTGATTTGACATTTTTTTGAATTTTTAATAAATTACAGTAAAGTAGAGATTGAATAAATGTCAAGATTATAACTGTTGACATTTCAAACTTTTGGAAAGGTCTGTCACCCTCTCGGGTATTGTAGACTTTAATACAGTATTTCCATTAAAGTTACAGCAAATGTAAAGATGAGCCTACACAGAATTGAATTCAATTTTAAAATTTAATTGAATCCATGCGAAAGTACAAATGGAAACACAATATTATAGCTATTTCTAAAACCACCTCTGCATACAACTTGGCTAAATTTTGCGGATACATTAAAAATATCTTGATTACTTTGTGAGTAACACTATTTATACTGAATGCTTACAATAGTATAAAATGAAAATAATATTTATTACAGCAATTCGTTTCCATTTTTAAGTTTTAAACTCAAGAATAAATGTTAAATTATATGATTGAGATTATGATTATGTAAATTCAGCATTAATTTTCAGATCTCGGATGTGTCGGATCATTGTTTATGAAAGACTACATTTATGTCTGAGATTTTAAATAATCTTTTTTTCTATATATTTATAAATATTTGCATTACTATAGCATTCAATGTATTATAACTTATAATAAAAACGACTAAACATTTGGATTATAACGATAAGGATATGAGATATGGTTTCTTCTATTCACTGGACCTTTTCGTTGGTCCATATATTTCTTCGCAAAACATGACTGAGTTTTACGATACGTTACCAACAGTTTAATAGACAGAAAGTCTTTTCAAAATGCACTCAAAGAATATTCACTCAATTATAAGATTGTAATGAATTATGATATGACTGACAAATAATATATATATTTATTAATACTGTATTTGTTTACCAATTATTGTCAAATTTATTGATTTTCCATATTCATCAAACTTGCATGGATTCAATGTATTTCTTGAACACAATTTTATTTATTTTCAATTAACTGTAACTATAAATAAAATAGAACTCAATACCACTTAATCAATCCAAGCACCCAATCAATACCACTCAATCTTCATATGATCCAGTACATTATGTGAACATTATGTATACAATATGTGTAGGACTGTAATCAACAGAACAAAAAAGGACATAACTATGAAAACACATCAGTAGTCACTAACATGAACCGACAAAAGTTTTCTTGATATAACCCTTGATATTATTCTTGATATATTGGTAGAATAAAGATCCGAACCATTCTACCGCCTGTTACAATGAATATCTGAACGATTTATAAATTGAATACAAATTTTATTATTAATTGAAATTTAAATTTTATTTTCGATATGAAGTCCCCCATTATAGTAGATTTGACGACATCTTCGACCCCAGGACTTAAGAGCTCTGTTGATCATACTTTGTGGCACTTTTCTGACCTCATCCCGAATAGCTTTTTTAAGCCCTAAAATTGTAGTCACTTTTCTCTTATTTAATCTGCTTTTGACGTAACTCCAGAAGAAGTAATCCAATGGGGCCGCATCGGGACTGTTAGGCATCCATTGAGAAGGTCTTAAGAATGGAATTTTTTTATCCGCCAAGTATTGGATGGTTCTTTTTGCCGTATGGCTTGGGGCACTATCCTGGTGAAAAAAGTAGTCACCATTCGGGTACATTTTCGGGATATCAGTTTTGATAAATGGCTTTAATATTTTTGTGATATAATATTTTGAGTTAATCTTCACCCCGGGTTTAACAAATCGCACCCGTGTGCACCCGTTGGCCGATATGCCGAGCCAAGCCATCACTCCCTTCGGGTGAGAAACCCTACTAAACACTGCACAGTCTGACCTCTTCTGATCCCTTGAAAGGTATTGAACTTTGGTTTTCATATTAGTGTCTGTCAAGTGAAACCATGCTTCATCAGAAGTAATGACTCGTTTCCACCTGTCACCTCTCAATCGGCGGTAAAGTGACCAAGACCGCTTTTTCCGTTTTTCAATTGTTTGGGCACTTAATGAGTGAACTTTAGGCTTTGAGACCAACTTTTTGTTCAAAACATTATGAATTTGATAATTAATCACTCTTTTAGTTGTTCCCAACTCATTGGCCATCGATTGTTGTGTCATTGGGTTCGGGTTTTTCACCATATTCTTCAATCGATTTAATTGTTGTTCACTTAATACTGATTTTTTACCTCTATTTTCGATTTTCTGTTCTTTTTTTTCATCGTTTTCTTTTCTATTATTAATATTCGATATTAAACCTTTTGATATATTGATATTATCTTTCTTAAAATGTTTTATTATCATTGAGTATGACCACTTTAGCTCTAAAAATGTCTTAATCTTGTAATACACTTCGGGACTGATTTTCGGAGCCATTGTTATTGTTTGCAAGTTTTAATTCGAACACATATTTAAGTTCGAATCTAATGAATAATTTGATATATTTTTCGTTACTGTCTGTGAAACATAAATGGGTCTAAACCGCAATTAAAAGCGTTCATATGTTCATTGTAACAGGCGGTATTATACAGTTGTAAAAACTTTAGGACTTAATTGTATTGACTCTAATATTTAAATGTTTATCTGTTGGAAATAATATGATCCAGATAACTGTACCTGTCAATTTACCCCTCACACTTCAGCAAAGTTTATTAAAATCTTTTATCTTATAAAGAAGATTAAAAAAAGATAATAGATATTTGACCCGAACCTATGATTGTCAATGTAGTATCAATTATGGATAAATTCTTTTGAATATAATGAC
This sequence comes from Eueremaeus valkanovi, assembly GCA_034693305.1. Taxonomy (NCBI): domain Eukaryota; kingdom Metazoa; phylum Arthropoda; class Arachnida; order Sarcoptiformes; family Eremaeidae; genus Eueremaeus; species Eueremaeus valkanovi. Next base: position 29,237 of record JAQIWA010000524.1, read on the forward strand.
CTGGCTATACTGGCTATACTACACAGGGCTATACTGTACAACCGTTTATCTGCTTATCTTTATTTTAAAAGTTGTTTCGATTGAATAACTAATTAAAACTAATTATTGTTTGTCCCGGAATAAGTTGCAAAAATTTCGAAAAGCTTGAGCGCGCAAACCGTTTACTTGTTTTAGTTGAATAAGTGTTCGATTTTGAAAACACATATCTGAGCTTAATATCAACTGAAGATATATTCAGATCAGTTCTTAGTATGAAATCAATTGAAAGACAGGTCATTGCAAGAAATTTTGTTCAATTCTATACTGAAATAGAAAATTATAATAAGTCGGCGACAGTTAGACATTTCATATGGTTTCAGCCGCTCTTAGTTTGAAATCACATTTTCCGAACACATTCTTCAGATAAAACTTATTTAAACTAAAGATTACTTTAATTTCTTTAGATATTTGTTTCAAAATAGAGAATACAAGTGTTGACTCGATTTGAGCTTTTGAGTGAATCCCGCAGAAAGATCTCATCAAATGAATAGTTGTTGCCATTCTAACCAGGGTCCTATCCAGAGCATGGCGTTGCTAAAAGTATTAAGCTTGGTAGTGGAGCTACATTAGGGGTTGT
>JAQIWA010000525.1:0-29828 GCA_034693305.1 Eueremaeus valkanovi
CGCGATATACCAAGTTCATGACAGTATAAGCGCACTGTTAGTCGCCTATTAACCTGTCACTTGACTCACTCTTATGAATCATAAGTTATGATCTGAGTCAGCCCTTTTTTTGTAGCCAAATCTCAAATGGCCTGACTCAAATTACTTCTTTATTCAAAAGTCTAACAAAACATCTCTATTTGTCTGTACAGGTAAAATCTACCCTTGCTTCTTCAGTGGCCAAACATGGTATTGAAATGGCGACCCAAACACTTGCACTGGAATTGGCGCCAAAGATAAGAGTGAATGCCGTCAGGTATGCATCGCTCGTATAAAAAGTTTTTTATTACAAAAAATCGATAATTCGTTCATTCATTTCAGTCCAGGTTTTGTGAATACAAATGGTTTGAAAAACTCAGAAATTCCTATTATCAAGAAAATAGCGGACAGGGCTCGACAGTTAACTCCTTTCCAAAGATTAGGCGAACCATTTGATATAGCCAAGGGTGCTGTATTCCTAGCCTCAACTGATGCACAATTCATAACCGGAGCCAATCTGGTCATTGACGGCGGACTCGATTATAATCTTTGCGGAAATTTTCCCAATTAGTGCTCAGAATTGTTTTGAATAATGAATTGTTGTTTAAATAAAAATTTATTTATTATTTAATTCAATTTAATTAATATTATTCTGAATTTTGTATAGATTTTCATACAAAATATGATGGATTGCAACCTAAAATTATATGTTATGTGTGGAACAGGTAGCTTAAGTCAAATACTGTATCAATTAATTATAAAATATTGAAATTTATTTTTAGTTATTCTTTATTCAAAGACATAAATAATTTTGATTCAAATCTTTATTAATTACATAATATATAGGAATATAAATATTGAGAAAGTTTTTGATTATTTAGCGGAAAATTAATTTTATATTTTATTATCTTTACTACGAATCGATCAGAAGCTGACTGTCCGAAAGGTATGTGCGATTCGGAATATGAAGTGAATTGTGGCACTGATACTAACAAACAGTTTGGTCAATGAAATGAACTGTTTTTAACTAAATATTTAATGTATTTATAGTTTTAAATAATTAATTTCAAGTAATTTTTTGTTTCGTTAGCTTTAATTATATTGTTTTTTAAACTCTATTTAAGCTGAAAATTCATTAATCGTTTGTCTCATTTGAATTCATTTGTTTTGTCTGTTATTTAAATTAATGAAAATAATTGTTCATTCAATTCATATAATTTTTCACTGTCTTATCTATCAAAATATCTTGCTTATTTTACTTTAATAGGTTAATTATTGAATGCGTACAGAGATTTTATCATGGCTAATTTTATTTAATGAAAATGTTGGCCAAAAATAGGTACAAAATGTTCAACCATTTGCTAATTGAAAGAACAATTATTGGATAAAAATCTAAAAAATCTTGTAATGAATGTTATATTATTTGTTTATTTCTCACAGTTTTGAGAAAAAAATTGGTTAACCTTTATGTGAGGGTTAACTCACATTATTTTTTACAAAAAGATTTTTAAAGAAAAGAAAGTTCTGTTTTATCTATTGTGCAAATCTAGTGCCAAAATTGTTTTGGTTCATAAAATTGGCTGAAATTAAATGCTGACAATATAATCGGAGCACAATTTACGAAATATGACAGAGAATATAGTGAACTTCAAGTCTACATTCAGATTATAAATAGAGTTATAAGAGATGCGAAAACATAATTGATTAAAATTGCAAACAAATTGCTTATTAATGTCTCTGTATTGAGTCGCTTGAACTACACGGATGATTATTCCCACATTAGTGATGCCCAATATCTCCATGTTGAACACACATTAGATTCCTTGTCTGTACATAGAATTTTCTAAACCTGGTTGTATTTCAGCATAAACTTTTTCTATACCGTTGTTAATAATAAAGTGTGGTTTTTTGTTATGGTTATTTAATCTAGATCAAATGATAAAATATATAGTGCTTATAGTTATTGATACAAAACTAAACTTATCTTTGCTTTTATAGTAAAATTATTTTGGTTAACACTAATTAATAAATGGTTTAATCAATTGAAGTATTGCGTGAAAAGTTAGCAATTATTTAATACCGATAACCTCTGCTAATATTGATAATAGCATAGGTTATATTGCATTGAGCTTATAGTGAAATATAATTTATTCAATCAAATAATAAGTATAAAAAAGTAAAAATAAATAAAAGTATTATTGAGTTAATTATAGATAATAAGAAAAAACACTTTCAGACGAATATTTTCATCGACTGTTAGAATATAATCGATTTTTTATGGAAACCAATTCATGTTAAGAGAATTAAAGCGAAAACTTGTTCATTAATTTCATGGATAGTTTTGAAATAATTTATTTCCAAAATTATATATATATCGGCAAAAATATATGTATCAAAGCCTAAACAATAAACAATTGGATCGAGAGGTTCATCGACTTTAAAGTGATAAATACAAGTTCCGTCTGTCTGTCCATCAGTACATTGATTATAAGCCAAAAGCAGTTATAACTGTAATAATGCTAATAACCGGAGAATAAATTCAGACGAGAAGAATTGGTTCGCATTTTCGTGTAATTAGTTTAGAGAAGAAATTATTTTCAAAAAATTTACTGTTTATTCAAAAGTCATTAGATTTTTGTTTTTAGATTTTTAAGATTTATTAGACTTTTGATCCAATAATAGCTAACGATATGAATAATTTAAGGAAATATTTTTATAGCAAACTCATAATTGAATGCATTTTTAAATATTATTCTATTTTTTTCTTCGTTTAGTTTCACATGATTTGAAATGTTTTACATAGTTTTCATATAAATGAGTAGTAATTTGTAAAATAAATTTAATTTATTGATTGAGTTATTTATTGATTAATTTTTTTGATTCACTTTTCGATTATCAATCAAATTGAGTGAATAATAAATTCTTATTAAATATTTATGTTTTGAACAAAACAGGCAATGCTTTCGAAGCGAATTAGAAATCAATTGAATTTATATAAAAGAATTTTAATCAATAAACTATGTCATTCAGAGTATATGAAATTATAAATAAAGGAGCATGGCTCTTCATTTATTACCAATTCAAATATTTCCTGTATTCAATCTAATTGATATTCCAAGTCACGCAAATATTGAATGGCTTATTCTGATAGAACTTCCTTGATACATCAACTGTAGTGAAGAAAAATGAACCAGTGATCAATTTTTCCATTTTTGTCACTTTTGTTTGCATTTCTGTTCTGTATTACAAAGTATATTGACTTTAATTACGTAATAATTTCATAAATATTTTAATGAATAAACAATTTTATTCATAATTACATCCAATGGTAAACAAAATTAAGACTAATTTTCATTTGAAAAATACGTTCAATAAAACCCAGTTTAGATACCAATGAACTGTTGAATAATTCATGCAATTATTGCGGTAAACATTTTAAAACAAATCATAATTGATATTACAGTTATATCAATTGCATCTGGATATTATAATTTAAACCATTAAATAGACCTCAATTGCAATAGAGAGGGTAATTCGGAGCATCACAAGGCAATTTCACCCTTGCATAATTATTTAACAGAAATAAACTTATTTTTAGTTATTATATGTTTTTAAAGGGCTTTAAAATTCTTGAATAACTATAATATTTTAATAAAATTTATTTTGTTTTCTATATATTTTTGAAGAATAAGTAAAAATTTTATTGATTTTGTTTGACTTAAAAATAGATTTGAAAACAATTTGGATATAAATGACAATAAGAATGAGAATATGTTTGCATAACATGAAAGTGCATTAAAATACTTAATGTTATTTAAATTCACAAAAAAAACATTTAAAACATTTTAATTGTTCAGTCAGTTTAGATTTGCATTTCATTATTCAGCTTATTATTGATTTTAATCAATAAAAAAAATTATTGCTTGTGGATCATGGATGTGCATGGGGGAGTTATGGCAAAAATTCACCAGTACTTTGTATAATTAGTGGGTGTTTTAATAAAATTTTAGTTCATGCAAGATGATATTCTGCAAATTATGCGGATACAATTCAAAATTGGTCAAAATATGGTCAAATAATTGGTCAAATCAGACAAACATTGGTCAAAATTATGTCTAAATCATTCAGAAATCGGTCAATATTTGGTCAAATTAAACTTTAACTGTTGCTGGTTGCTTTTTCAATTCTTCATTCTAACCTGGAATAATAGAAAGTAATTGACCAATTTATCTACCCTACACCCACTGAATCTGCACATCCCTGATGCTAATACAATATTCAATTTAAAATATTTTGAGCTTAAGGTACTTTTACTTTTCATTACATACAATAAAATAGTATATAAATGAAAAATCAAAATATTTTTTTTCTTAAATATTTTATTTTATGTGTTTAACTCATTTGACTACTACTTCCCAGTACTGACTCAATACTGTATTTACTCAATATATGTATCTTTTGTGTTCATAAATGACCTAAAAATCTGTGTGCAATCCATATAAGCCTTTAGAATAGGTTTATATTCTGTCTAATACTTTGTTTCTCTTCTGTCTTCTCCATACGAAGTCCCTCTCATCTGATAGGAACGGGTATAATCCCTGTGCTTAATGGCTTCGTGTGCGAGAACGCCCTCAAAAAATCATAAAAAACCACTTTTCATTTTGAGCTGACTTCAGATATCGATCTAATTGAAAGTTTCGGTTAAAATAATTGATTGCTTAGATTCTAGTTCTGCACTCAATATAATATAATTTTATTTTTAACGAATTAAAGATAAGATAATATTTTTTTATCTCATATTTTCATTTCTGGAATATTTTATTGTTTGTATGCTTTCTTCAAATAATAAATACTATTCTTACATGACTTGACTGACATATGAGCTAAGGATAAGTTATAATAAAAGTATTTTCTAATATGTATTTTAATATTTCATTTTCATGTCTAATACAACCCACGAATTAAAAAATTATTTTACAATCAAAAAGGAAATAAAGATTTTTTCATATTTTATTTTATTATTTTTTTTCTCTCTTTTATTAAAACTTATGGTTGTATTGAAACTTACACTAAAATTAAGTAATTATTTTATCTTTAAATTTAGTTTATTTTTGGATTTGTATAAAAACATTTAATATTTTATTAAAGACTTAACAAAATGTATAAAACTTTTAATGTGTTTAAAAGACTTTTCATTTCATATTATTTTCATATGTTTTTCATACAAAACATTTCAAGAAAATTCAATACAATATTTAACGATTAGTTAATACAACTTTTCAGTAATGGAAATGATTTTTACCTTTTTTTTCTCTATAAATGTTTGATATAATAGAGAGATAAGATTTTTTTTTAAAACATAGTAAGTGTTTCATATGAATTGTGAATTAAATTCATTTGGATTGAAAAAACATATATACTCTGGCAATCAGTTGTATTAATTGTATTTTTATTTTTAAACATCAATAGAAATGATAATTGAATTATGTTTTAAAGATTTAAGAATTCATTATAACTGATATAATATTAAATAACAATATTTGGCTGTATGTGCAGGAGTGGCATAGGCTAGACATACATTTACTTTTGAAAGTTACGAAATAACACTCCATAAAAGGGTTATCTAGATCATTTATTAATACTGATATATCACTTGACTTAATCTTTTATTATAATATTTTAAACTAATAATCATTTATTTCCTGTCTGTCTCTCATATTTAGAATTAATTATATTTTAATTCTAGATTTAAAGCATCTTGATATATTTTCAACAGTTTAAGCTCTAGGATGATAAAACGATTTGATTATGGAAAAAATTTATACAGCCTCTATTTTGTAAACCAGCTTGCACATCTCAAAGTATAAGCCTTCTATTGTCATAAAAATTTATGGAAAACTGATTCATAATTTTATTAATTGAATTCAATTATAAATTCATTAATTCTTATTTATTTTTGTTCAGATTTTTTTTATTAAAGAAAATGTAAATATATTTTGTTTGCAACTAATTCTTCTTCATTAGTAAATATAATTTTCACTGCATTTATAATAAGTCAATAATTGTAAAGAAAAAAAAGGGAAATATATTTCCAAAATAACTGTAAAAAAGTTGGAAATAAATTAAATTAAAATAAATTTTAAATTAAAAAAAATATTCGGATATTTCACAGGAATTTAATTGAATAAATCGATTGTATGTATGAACACAACTATTGCATACAAAATATGTTAAAAATAAATATCGAGTTAACCAAGAAAATTGATTTTATAGTGAAATGATCAAGGGTGTATTTTCACAATTTATTTGCTAATTTCATTTGTTATGAAATTAATTTCCACTCAATATTATAACTCTTAAATTTAACCTAGTTTATGCCAGCAATAGACAACATAAAACTAACATAGGGTAGAAATTATTTCATTATTCAGATTATATTACTTCCTATAGTTTTAACACTAGACTAATTAGATTAAGGATTGATAGAGTTATCATGCAAATATATTTTTCGATAATCCCTTGATCATCTCTTGTTATAGATAGAGCGATAAAAAATGATTACAATTTTAAAGTCGTAGCAAAAGAATTAATAATAAAAAAGATAATAAAAACTCTATTGAAAGCAATAAAAAAAATATTTTTTTCCTAATTTAATACAATCACGGATTGAATGCTGAATAATAACAAAGAAGTCTATAATAAAATACAATTAAAGAGATGAATGCGAGTGAACCGAATATACGCGTAAATGAAATGGGAAAACAAGGCTTAAAAATTGAGACTAACAAAGGATGTTCAGAGAAAGGATCAGATATTCAACAAATTCTTTATAAGAAAACATATAAATAATTAAATGTTAAATAAATTAATGGCAAATATATTCTGTTGTTTAACACCTTATCTCTCATTAAGAATACAATTAAGTCTACAAAATAGTTAAACACAAATATTTAGCCCATATTTAACATAAAAAATAATCTAAAATTTATTTATATATAATAAGAAAAATAAAATAAAATAAAAAAACAAATTAAGAGAAAATAGTAAAAACATTTTTCCCGAAAAAGTTTGGATAACTTTTTTATTTTAATGGTTAAGAAGACATACGAAAGGATATGATAGTTAATTATGGGTATAATGGATGCGCAGGTAATTGCGTGCACTTATTGGCCTCATTTTTATGCCTTATACTTATTCTTATCCTTTTCTCTTCTGGGCCTTCACTGTGAGAATCATTACCGCATTTTATTTTGCATTAAAATTCATATTTTGCTCTCTCTCTCTCTCTCTCTCTCTCTCTCTCTCTCTCTCTCTCTCTCTCTCTCTCCCCGTCTCCCTTATCGTTATGTTATATAAAGATCTTTTTCTCCGTTGAGTTTTGAGTTCAATAAACTTTTTCATTTCACTTATCCTCTCAGTTCTCACTCTATTTTGTAGATTCTTATCATTTATTAATTTTTGTTTTGCTTTTTATGAATAATTTGTTTATATTTTTATCTTCTTTTTTCAATTATAATAATTGTTTTATACTCTACTTATGTTAAGAAAAATCAAAAATCAATTTAATTGTTTGAATAATAAATGTAAGGCTATTTCAATATCTAGTCAGTCCTGCTAATCCCCTTGAGCTAGTAGCTAGTCAAATTAAATGGTAAGTTTTAATTACTTGATTTCAACAGTGTTTATGAGATCATTGAGATTAGCAAGGTAAAAAACATCTTTATTAATGATGAATAAGCAATGTTTTAAATTGTTGGCACATTTTTTACATTTTTATTTTAAACTAATGTCAATACAGACAACACAATATTCAGACTATTGTTAAAAACAAATGAAAAATATTATTTCGATTTCAATATTACAAACAAAAAAAACAGGAATAAAATAATAGCTGAAAAAATGTACATGATCAATAAAATGATATATAAACACATTTATGAATGAGAGACTTAATAGGAAAAAGTCATTATATCTGAAGGTTTAAAAATAATTAATTTTTATTTTTATGGATTAAATGAATTGCAAGACTATTCATGAAAAAAATTCAATACAAATATCAAAAGAAGCGATAAATAAAAGAAAAAAATAATATAAAAAAATTATTTCTTTGCGACTGTTTTCTCATCACTTTTGGTATTATTATAATTATTTGTATTATTACTAGCATTAGAGTCGGTATTATTATTATCAGAATTAGTGTTACTTTTATTATCATTACTACTATTTTCAGATAATTGTTTGGTTTGAACATAAGCTGAATCTTCATAATTTATATCTGTGTCCCCATCGATAGCCAGTTCCCCTCTGCCATCACAATCGACATTCTCAGGCCAATCGCACAGTAATCTCTGTTCATCAAATTGGGTGCCGTTAGGACACGAAAACTTATAAATGCCGCCCAAATAGCACTGATAGTAGACCTATAATGGGATCAAAATTATTTTGAAATTATAGTGAAATCCAAGAATTATATGAAAATATTAATATTTATAACTCAATAGATAGCGAATCAAATCTGATAAACATGTATAGAGTCAACACTAAAGAATATATTGATTGAGATTATGTTTAAGCATATTATTAGTTTAGAGTTAGTCCTAAAAATGATTTGGGAGGCGAACACATGTCTATCAAAAAAAATATGATTAATAAAAAATATATTCATATATTTGATTCACACAATAAGAATATATACGAATAGATAGTGAATATAAATGTGTAAAAAAAATTATTAGAGAAGAGAAAAATATAATTTGAAATTAAGTTTTAAGTTCTCTATAAGAATAAACATTTTTTTGAGCCACTATTCAAATGAATAAATATTCTGTAATTATGTGCCAAATATTAAATTATATTTTATTGACAGATATTTTATATCTATTTAGTGAACTGGAACAAAGAACTGCACTAATATAAAAGGAGGTTGCTTCTATTTTTCACTTGAAATCTAAATTTTTATTTTATGTAATCCTCGTCTGAATACGCATATCTATAATCATAAATATATTTTTAGTTGAAAAACGATTGAATCCATCAGAAAAAGCATAAAATAAATACTTAATTAGTATGATATCAAAAAAAGCTATTATTCTTGTTCTTGAATTTTTGACAGCATTTTAATAATAACAGTGCAAAAAAGTAGACTATAATCAAAAAATAAAGTAGAACGGTCAATTAGATGATAGTGTCAGCACTATAGCACTATTCATATTTAGCAGGGTTGCCAGCGTTAGGGCCTGGGAGGTAGAAACTGGTAAACACTATAAGATTTAAGTTTTGAAATTATTGTTTATTTCCGATAAGTTTTGATATTTTGATGAATAAATTAAAGCATAAATTAAAGGTTTTCCGAATAAATAGCTGAGTCTAGGTTCAACTTGAGCCCGAGATCCTTTGCCTACCCCTGATTTTTTTAATGCAAATTTCATTATTTAATAAAAGTGTTGTTTTATATTATGTTTTAAATAATAGATAAGAATTTTCTTTTATACTTATAATAAGATAATAATCGTATAGTTTGTTAGATAAGAGACATAACAGGCATAACAGACCTGACAATTATAGCGGACGTCAACATAATATCCCTGAGTCCTGTTCTCACAGGAGAAGTCTATGATTCCGCTTAATGTTTCGTTATTATCATTATTATTATGGTTTGCGTCGAAAAAGTCTTCAATCATTTCGAGTTCGTCTCTCATCTCATTTTGAATCTCTGTTTTCAGTAATAGATTTTTCGACACTTTCTGTGACGGCCTATGATTTCTGGTCAACGAATTGAGTAAATGTGGCTTAGGATTGGGTCCATTTGATTGTATAAGGTTGCCATCCGGGGCAAACTCCAGGTACGAATTCTGGCCTATCTTTACATATACGGGTCGTTTATCTGTATCGGAAACGGTGTCCAATTTGAGCGATGGATAATTGGTTTTATCAGTGATTTGAGCGTAAGATTCACTTATTTCACTATTTTGTGGAACCTATTAGTCAGTCATGAAATTACAGTTAAAAATAAGTCGTGAATCAAATTAAATTCAAATTCATTACCAAGAACAATAAGAAGAAAAAAAGAACATGTAATTCAATTAACCCTATCTCAAAATTAATGGAAAATTTCTTAATTTTTTATACTATAATTAAAAAGGAATAAAAATTCAATTAAAACTAACACTGATATTAATGCAGTAAAAATTAGCCCTTTTTTAAGTAACCCTTTAATGACTGTCAGCTTTTTTTTCTCCTAAAATATTTAGTCTTTGATTTGATTAATTGAATTAACTGAATAACAGAGTTGTGTTTGGATTTTGAATGATTAAGCATGCTGGCATGATAGACATGGACATATAGTGGAAGCACAGGTAGCTACTAGTCCTATTAAATAATAAGATTAGTCATGAAAAATCAAACGGTTAGCTATGAAATGATAAATCACATCAGAAGAAGTGTATAATTATTTTGCGGGCAATTCGTGTGTAAATCCAATCTATTGAGTGAAATAAGTTTTTGAAACTATTTTTTCTGATTCCTATATAAGACGTGAAATATTTTTTCACTACTTTTTTTTAAAAAATGAGTTAATGGGTCAACAAATGTATTTTTAATTCTTGTTTTTTAATTTTCAGAGTTAGCGATCAATACTAGAATATTCATTATATAATATTAGGAGAAAAAAAATTAAATAAAAACTCTTTAGTATTAAAACAGTTTTAATACCATTACTACTAATAAATTAAATCTACTGTTAATACTGTTTATAACAGTAATTATATACTGTTATACAGATTTGTATAGATATAGTCAACTCTATTCACATCTGTGCTTATTATCTGTATTTCTTTCGGTGAGATATTTCCTTAAATTAAAACTATTCCTTAATTTTCTGTTCAAAAGAGTAGTTAAAAATAAATGCAATATTTTTTTACTTTTTTGTATTCATTGCATGCCTTTCGGGGAAATGATTTACTTTTTATTTTTCAGATGAAACTGATCTGAAAATGTATTTTATTTCTATTGCCTTCAGTTGGAAGACATGACTGATTATTAATTGATTGCGTGAATACTGTTATGCCGTTATAGTTCTGGTTTGCAGATAATGATCACGAGTTTGATAATTAACTTTAAAAATTCAGCTTAATTTGTGAACCAATATATTAATTACATAACTCTTCTTCCTTTTTTATTCAATATTTTAGATAGTTCAATAATCGACTGTACAGTACAGACAAGGAATCTAATGTGTGTTCAACTCAAATATTTATAACTGGAATCTTATTTTTGATAATTTCTTATCTCTTTCGACGATTTCTCATCAGTTTTGAAATCAAATAATTTTTTGAATAAAAGTTTAACTATTTATTCAATAAATTATTGAAATTTAAACTCTTGGAACATAAGATTCCTTGTCTGTATTGTGCCGTACATTGTCTGTGATATGAATTGTAATTTTAAAATATTTTATTAAAAATTGAATAAGTCTTTAATTTTCTTCATTACATACATTACTAGTCGTATGTATTGTTGAATATTCAGTAAATTTGAATTAAATATTCATATGAATGGCATTTATTGCGAATATCAGGAAATGATCCAGCCTACATAATTAAATTGACTACTGTTATTTTTAAAATTCAATTTATACACAATAGTATATCTATTATACACATCTTTTAGAAAAACATATGATCAAGCTGTACGTCTTGTCGTATGATCAAGTGTCTATTCATGTAAAGTGGATCAAGGCGTTAGCCTCTAATGTATTTGAACACCTTGATAGTTATTTAAACATAAAGATAACATACTGTATATTATATAAAGCTGATATTATGGAGAATTTTTCGCCCGATATAAAATCAGGAATTACCCTGTAGTTTTGAAATGTCACTTATTTTGACATGATACCCACTTGCGCATCATGTTCTTTGTGATAAAAAGCGTCATTTTTGTTATTATCTCTAAGTATTCTTATTTATACTTATTTTTCTTCATTTTTATCGTTTAATAGAAAAATTAAAACTGTTTTTCGTTCAGAATTCTAATCATACGGAATAACCAGAACTAAATAAAAGTGGTTTTTCTCATGATTTGCCACACAATAGCCAAAAGGCTTCCTATGATAGCTATGCGAATAAAAAGTATATCTAATTTTAAACAACAGGAATGAGAAATAAAAAGATGAAAACGAAAAAAAACACAAAATTAATATTCGCATAATTGAAGCGAATGTGTTAAATGAATTGAAGCTGAATTTTAAATCTATATTTACCCAGACATTAACTTTCACTTCGAGACCATTCTGTATATATTGATATAATATATTGATATTTTACGTAAACGCATAGCTCAGAGGCATATCATAAGAAATATTTTCCGATAAATATATTTCGTTTAATAATAAAAGTCCAAAATTATTGCTAACTTTCGTGTAAAGAATTGATACGAATTTAATTATATGAAGAGTGAAAGAAAAGGGCAAAATAAATATTTATACATATATTTTCATAATTGCTGGAGTAGTTCATTGTATAAACACTTGTATTATTTATTTTTATATATAATTTCGTTTCATTTAGACAAACGTTAAGTCACGCTATTATTTTGCATTTTAAATAAGATTAATATAAATAAACTTTTTTCTTAAGCATTAGTTTTATATAAATAACTTCAAACTTAAGTTGAGTGCAAATAAGAGAGAGAAGAGTTTTCAAATACTCTGTACATAACTAATAATTTTTTTTATAGAGTACTGTTTTTTTGCTATACTCTTCAATATTATTAAATATGATTTTGACCCTCTTCAAATCAACTCTTTCAATGACAATGTTCAAAAATATATGTATTAGTTCGACATTATTATAGCACCTTCATATTTGCTGTCTAGAATGCGAATTAATAATCTGAACATGTATCATTTTCGATACATATTAATACTTTTTTCAAATCAAACTGATCAAATTTTAGTATAAGTTTGCATAGATCATTTTGATTATTTTATCATGCCAATGCCGCAAATAAATATTTTAAAAATAACCCATTAAGAATTCACATATCACCAGAAAAATTCAAATTATTTCAATTAATATCAAATCAAAAAATTGCATCGACTAATAAATGAGGTAAAACTTCATTGACATGTCGTTACTGTTTATCATTTGTCTCGTGTGAAAAGATTAATCGATGAGAAAAGGGCTAAAAAAGGAGTCCATTATTGTTGACACTGACTGTACATAAAATTGTAGATTAAATAAACTTAACATAAATTTTTCAAAAAATATCAAATAAATCTAAAAACTGTTTCTTCAGAATAGACAGAAATGTTTTACATTTAAGTTCATTGAAATCAACTCTAATTAGAGAATATATAATTCAGCTCTAATTTAGACCATATTCCGGATCATTCACTCCAATTATGTATACGTAATAGCGATTAGAAAATGAGATATATTTTGAATAACAATATATAACATAAAAAAAATGTTCAAAAGAATAAATCGAAATTGAATTTGATTTAAAGTGAAATCAATTCGGATTAAACTTCTTCTCTGACCTATATTACCACAATTTAGCGAAAGGTAATAAATAAAATCTATTCCTTCTCTATTTCTATAACAAAAATTGAGTGGAAAGGTATATAAGGAAAGGCATATTAAGGAAAAGAAGATGTTATCACTCATACATCAAGAAATCTGATAGTCTTATGATTACTGTATAAAAAGAAATTATATAATATTTGAATTTCATTATAAGTGAGAAAATAAATATTTGAAATTCAAATTTATTCTTCATCACTGTCTCCGATCAGGATATATGATATTATCGTTCAGCCCCTCAGACAAGAAGAATTAAAATTCAATTCGCTTCCACTCGTCATCAAAATGATCAGTCGTTAGGAAGATATTCATAAATATTTAACTTTCTATAGAAAACTGCTTTTTCTCTCCAAATCTTTTGTAGACATTTTTTTGCTTTATTTGCTTTTAATAAGAAAAATAAATACTAAACAAAGCAAACAAAATATTTAATGAATTATTCCCGTTATAGTCGAGTAATTTAAAGATTCTGGCGATAAGTGTGAAAGACTTTATGCCGTAATTCACTAATCGTTTCGTATATTTAAATTATATCTCGGATTCAAGAGATAAGAAAAACAATTCTTATGTTCGGCTTTCATAATGAGAATCATTTTTATTGTTCTCTTTTATAATAATTATTTTCTTATTTTTTTTTACTGAATTTATTGTAACATAAAATTCAAGAATAACTCTATTTTTAAAAAGGGTTTGGATTATAAGTTCAAGTCGTGAACCAAATTTCATATTATATATAATATTATAATCTGTTTATAACAGAGAGAAAAAGTTTTTTAACAATTTTACAAATGTTTTCAATTTCATCCGAAGCTAAAACGGATACTAAGTTTGTCCTAATTTGCATAATATAGTCATTAATCTCCGTATAATTATAGGATTAGTATAACTGTAAGAATATATATATATTTTTATGTGAGAAGAGAGAGACATAAGAAGAATAAAAAATAAAAAAACAAAAGACTATATAATTTAATTAATTATCAGTCTATTTATGAATGAAAGGTACGAATGAAACACAAAAATGAATTATGAATTAAGAATAAGAATAAATGTATAGAAATGTATGAATGAATATAGAAATGAATGAATAAATACAAAAACACAGACAAGAAATTAAGAAAAAAAAAGTTTTTATTGAAGAATAGAAAAAACAAATTTACAGAAAACATAATAATTTAGACACAAATGAAAAAAAAACAGAGAAAATAAACAAAACAAAAAAATAAAATAAGAATTTAATGATTATTATAACAAGAATTATGAATAAAATAATAGATTAGAAACAAAACACATATAAAAACATGAAAACAATTAAATTATTTAAGAATACGTTCAAGAATTCTGTCTGACCTTATCGTCGTATAGATGATCCAGAGCAATGTCCTGGTCTTGACCTGACTTTCGGTAGTTACCGGTCACTACATATGTCTTCACTGGCTGTTCCTGTTGTCGATGTGTTTGTTGGGATGTCTCGTGAGAGTCCTGTAGTTCGTACTGTTGTTGTAGTTGTTGTTGTTTTTGTGGAATCAGTTTCGCGGGTTTAGTGTAGTAGTTGCGGCTCTGGTCGTACTCTTCCTCTGGATAGTCGCTCGGGAAGAATGTGCTCAATGGCGGCGATGGTATATTTGAGGCGTAACTAACTTCTGCATTGTCTTCGCCAGTGGATACTGGTTTTCGTTCCAGGGTCAACTGCTGTGCCGGCCGCTGATGCATGTGTTCGGACAAATACTTGACGTCTGTGACTATTGCCTGCGATGTTCCCAAACTGTCTCCACCGTTGCCCACAGGATGTGACCGGAACTGAACGGGACTCAACACTGTTTCCGGTAGTCTCTGCAATTGTGACTGCGAGGAATGGGATTGTGATGAATGGGATTGTGATGAATGGGATGGGTATGAATTGGATTGAGGTGTGTATTGACGGTCTGATTGTGAGTATGACTGAGGTATGTATTGTGTTCTCTGGTTGTGCGCCGCACCCGATGACTGGGGGACTGAAAACGTTTGCGGCACTTTGGTGAGGAACAGGTCGTCTCTGAGCGGAGATGTCTGTCCTCCCGATTGCATGTATTGTTTGGATGTTTTGGTCACAGGTTTGGTCGGTTCAGTGCTCTCCCCGGGCAGACCCCCGATGTTCAGCGGATGTCTATTCTTAGAAGTGGCCATCAGTTTAGTAAGTGTGCTGACCAGTTGTTGGTCGTATTGGTCTTTCGCATAACCGGCCAGTGCTTCCTCACCTGTTTTGTCCTCCTGTCCAATGTCCTCTTCCGCCTCTTCACTTGGTTTGCGATACACATCACTCAAATAGACGGACTTATGGCTGACAATAGGCTCCGGATGATAGTTATCTGACTGTTCTCTTACAGGTTCTCTGGTAAGGGATTGACTAATTGGCGACACATTTGAAATCTGATTTTGATTATTATAGTCTGCATTCGCACCCATCGTATGCACTTCAGAGATACTCTTGAGATAACGCGGAGGAATAGTAGGTCTGTCTGACTCTAATTGAGGAGGACTGGCCCCATATACGTGCCGTACTATCGTCGGTGTCTTTATAACTGGTCTGAGGACTGGCAGTGAAGTCATAGGAGTCAATGGCGGCAACTGTTCAACAGGTCTTTCAACGGGTCTTTCTTCGTATTCCTCGAAGTTCTGTTGTCTGAGCGGCTCTTTTTCCGGTAACTCCACAGTTGTTGGTCTCCTCTCTCCCTGTCTTTCCGGTTGTCTCAGAGGAACTCTGTCTACCGGTCTGTCCACTTGCCTATCGTTGTGTTCATCTGTTTGCCTATAATTGTCTCTATCATTGTGTCTATTGTTCTGTTCATTATATCTGATCTCTTCATTGAGTCGATCGTTATTGTGATTAAAATTCATGTTTCGATTCCTATTCCTCTCGTCGTTATTCCTATTGTTATATCGATTTACGCCATAATTATAATTACTATTGTTATCCATAAACCTATCGCTTCCGTCCTCTATCGGCCCTCTATTAGGGTTTCTATTATTGATCTGAACGGGATTTATAGGCTTTTTGCCGAAGTTTTTCTTATGCGAACTGTCGTACTCTAACTTCGGCGCCGGTATTAGTGTCATACCAAATGTCGGGAATTTAGGTTTAGGCGAGTAATCCTTGGGTAGCGACAGAAATAGGAGAGAGAATTGATTACAGAAGAAAAATAAATTGAAATTCAAGTTATTTTTATAGAAAAATAATTTTACATTAAATATAAATAAAAAACTATTTATTTAAAAGTGTTTTTTCGCTTTAATTACTTTTTTATGGAAATCCCTTCCATTTTGAAAACCTCTTCCATCTGTTAAGAGATATTTTTTTTATATTAATTGAGTGCAAAAATAATAATATGAATAATAAATTATTTTTTGAATTTCTGTTTAAAAATATACTTTTTTGGTTCCAATTATTCGGTCTGTCATTAATAAACTTCATTTTTCCGTTCTTTAAGTTTCGCAATGCGTTTGGCCTAATAAGCAGTATTGGTATCCGCAATGACTCTCCTTTGCGATTAGGATTGGCCAGGTTCATTTTGTGCAATGGTATGGCACCGTTTATCGCTGCCGTCGCTATTGCCGCTACCAAATCATCCATGGGCATTCCACCGTTCTTTGGATTAAGTCATATAAAATGCAGATTAGGCTCAATTTATCAGAACATGAATTGATTGGTGCGGATCCTCACTAATGAGCTTCAGTGCTTTTTTCACACCAAGCTCCCTTTTTCGATTTCAATAATATTTTAATTTTGTTCGAAAATAGAATTCATAAATGGGAGGACTTTCTTGAATGAATTCACCCTTGGCTACACTTTTAAACTCAATTGTGTTTTCAATATTTAATCAAAAATGATCGCAATTCAGCACTGCCTCAAATCAAACCGAATTGTATGAGGGGGTAAGGGTGACCAGATGAAAAATATTGAAATTTGAATGCAAAATAACAAGCTTATTCAATATTTTTCAATTATTTTGGCCATGGAGTTTATGAACATGGTACAGATTAATTTACAAAATATTGAAATTATATAATCTATTAATATTTCAGTATAAATCATAATTTTATCATTAAATGGAACAATGCATAAAAAGGGAACAGGATTAATATTGGAATTGAAAATGATCCTCACAGTTGTTTATGAGGATGATCCCGCAAATTTAACACTGATCACCAAAAAGTATAAATAATATAATTATTTCGAAAAAAAACATTAAAAACTCATTGAAATCGAACAGGGAATATATGTGCAGGGCCAAATATTACACCGCAAATAGGCTTTTCATCGGCAATATTTCAAATTAAAGCTATACTCAAATGACGATTAGTTTGCGCACACTTTTAGTTAACTATTATTTAAAATATTTTTTATTATAGCCTATACTGAGTTCGCATTAAGAGTGACATTAAATTGATTCGGAATCTAAATAAAGTATTTCATTCCATAGCGAAATTCGGTCAAAATCTGCCTGTGTTATCATTTCTTGCCCTGGGCGCGATTTTTGTTGTACATCGCATGAAGTCCTGGTCGGAAGTGATGACAGCATTGGCCTCAAAATCAGGGTTCTTTTGCAAATTTCAAAAGTCACATGCAATTATTTTATACCCCCTTGCACATGTCTATGTTATAAATAGAACGATCTGACAGTGTTAATGAGAGCACTTTAGTTGTTGCATAAGTAGATTGAAATATTTTGTCTATACCCCCCTTGAGCATTCCTAATAAGCACGAATCTTGAAACACAAATTTACTTTAAAATTCTTGTTATTGAGCTTGAGATCCAATTTGTGTCTAATTTATTGTTTGTCAATAAATTGGGAAAAATAATAACAACTGAAAACATGTTATTAGCTGTCAAACCAAAAGACTTCGATCTACTTATGCTATACATAATGTGCTATCACTTACAATGTGATCAGGATAGTTCTATATTTAATGTAGCCATGTGCAAGGGGGTATCGACAAAATACCGCCTGGCCTTTTGAAATCTGCAAAATAACCCCAAAGCTTTGAGGCTAAGCCCATTTAACCCTCCCTATACACATGTCTCAGCTGACCTTGCACATTTATCATGGTTAAATTTGCTCTTTTTCACATCAGTAGAGATACAAAGTGCGAATAGAGATGTGAATGTAAGCTAAGGTGCTATATATGAGAAAGCAATGCATATACAGTCAATATAAGCTACTAAAAAAATCTGCCCTGTTTAGTTTTGAAAATATTTAAATAGAAAATTAAAATAGATTTTTGACCTGAATACATTGCTGAATTTAGATTTGAAATACAATACATGGTATTGCATGCTTTTTAGAAGCAAGATGTTATGTAAAATACAAGCTTGGTTCTCTGCACGAATCCGTTTCAAAATTATATAATTGTGAAAAATATATCATCGAAATTGTGCGGAAGATCACTGAGTAATCCGTGATATACTGTAGTCGCGCAATGAAACACAACATTACTGTGCATTTCATTTGTTTAAATGATAGCAGAAAAGCACCTGTAGTTCAAACACATCAATGCACTCACCCCTCGATATGGCTCGGAGTCGATAACAGACAGATATAAAAGTAGATTCACAATAAAGAAATACATTGTGCTGGATCACTTTTGCAACACTACAGATTGAAAGTAACAAGGACAGTGGCGAATAATGCTCTTGCAAATAGTGAAGAATAATGATGTGGAGCACTTAGATATTGTAGAACTTGACTAAAACTAAGTGTTGGATAGTTTTTTGTGTCGATTACTTTACTTATAAGATCATGAGTATAATTCCAATAGCGTATAAGCAGCCTGGCCAATTAGCCGGAAGTCGAAAGCATAGTTTAAAAGAACATTCACTGTAAAGGACTTTTACCTAAAATACAACACTATTTGTGTTGAACAACAAAAGTAGAATAACAGCTCTTCTCAAGCCATCGGTTATATAAGTAGAATAAACATGTTTGTGGGGGAAGGGCTTACTGTAGTCGCTTAGCCAGACATCGGCAAAGGGAGGTACAGACGAATTCGGCTGAGAGACCCCCCTGGCTTTTACTCGGAACTGTCGACCCCTTCGGATTTGGAGCCGAAAATTCAAAACGAAATATTTGACGCGATTTGAAAAATAATAAAAGGTTTCAATTGTCTGCAGATCTGGTCTAATAGTTTGCCTGATGTTTGGGATTTGTTAATTTTGAACTTGATTTTAAGGCAAGAAGCGATATTAACTATGGATGGATTATTCCCTGGCTATCCCTTTACCAATTGAATTAACCCACTTTCTCATAAACATCTCTTTCTATCATAAACTTTATGATTGAGTGAGAAATGTTTGAAATTGTTTCTAATATTCGGCGCAAATCTTAGATAAACTCAACAAAACTTCTAATCAATACTTTATTTCTTATAATCTAGAGTTTAGTAAGACTTGTATTTCTTGCGATATTTTGGAATATTTTTTACATACTTTCACACATTTTTTACATTCATTTTTTGATGTGTTAAACGTATGTTAAGCGAAAATTTCACTCTTTTTTGCCTAAATTTCACTTTTAATACAGAGAATAATAGACAATAGAATCGAGCGATGCATACGGTAGTGGTTCTCAAGTGTAAAAATGATAGTCTGGCTTAAAACGAGTTTTTTTTATCCAAGTTCTGTTTGATTTCAATTCAATCTTACTTTTATGTCAAACAACTGTATTATTATAACAAAAGAACAGAATTATAGAGTATTACAGAACAGAAGAGAAAAAATATTTTATATGAAATTCTGAATTGAAATTCAGGCCAAAAGTAAATAAAAGCAAAAAAATATTTATAATAATAAGAAATATATATAAATATAAAGGAAAATAACGACGAGATAAAAGTTTTCTGACTTTTACATAAAAAAAAAGTTTACAAATAATAAAATGAAAAACAAAATAAAAGACAGAACTGAATGATAAATAAAATGCTTAAAAATAAAAATTAATGTTTAGACTCACAGACGGTATTGAGTGATGAAAACAAGAGAGAAAACAAGATTTGCTATAAATGTTGATATTATTGCTTAAATCGGATAATAAAACACTCCTTTCCTCTACTCTATCATAATTTCAATATAACTTATTTATATATAAAATGTTTTTTTCTCTCTATCATCGCATTTGTGATGAAATGTAAAAAATATAACTTTTCTATAGGTTTGGCTTAATTTGAATTCAATTTTATTTTCTTCTCCTTATATTATAAGTTAGTTTTCATTCAAATCTTATGCTTAAATGTGTTTATTATAAATAAGTTTTTATTTGAATATAAAATTATATTTTTCTTTTCACTTCAATACCTGTTTTACATTTGATGTCTATTAGAGTTTAGTGAATGAAGTTTTACTTATAAAAAGTTTTCTCAACTAATATAGAGATTATTATTATTATATCTGATCTTCAAAGCCTACGCGTTCACACAATACAAGTGCTCAAACAGTAGGTCTCCTCAAGTGATAACACCAATGTGGTGTAGCCAGAATGCCCCGGATATTTGCAATATTTGAGATTTTAACTGTTATTTTCGAGCATTTTTAAGTTAGGCTATAATTTCCACCAAGATTTCTCAATTACCGTGTAGATTTAATCTTGAGCCCTGCAATATATATAATGTATCTAGATCTATTTAATTTATTTTTTTTTGTGCACCACTGGTTATCCCAGTTCTTACTGTATTTAGACTACAATTAATATCTTATAGAAAGTCTTGTATAGAATAGTAGGCATTCAATCAAATTCCTGCTTAACTCACAGTTAGTGTAGAATTAATATTATTATTAATCGTTGTCTAACACTAACTATGAAACGCACAGACTATGAAAACAATTGTTTAGTTAAACGAATAGTGAATATTAAAAAAGTGAGCGAATTATTAAATTAATTTTAATGACTATAATTGAGAATCGCTTTTATTATTTATCATTTATTTAAATCAATTTTTTCTTTATTTTCGTTTTCTTTGCTCTTTATTATTCACACGAATAATAGCGTTCATTATAATGAATGAGTTCGACAACACATTTAATTTCTTACTTTTCTTTCTACACTATATTTATAAATAGTATTTCCAGTATTTAATAATAAGTCACTATTTTTTATACTAATTTTTTTTATTTAAAATCTTTTTAATGATTTTTTCTGTTTCTAATATTGAGACTAAAAGTTAATAAATATTCAGAAGAATTATTAAAAAATACAATTTATTTCATAGAATTGATACTAAAAAATCATTTCTGACCCAAATATCAGACACATGTCTATAGGGCCGCCGACAGATTCTGGGTTTTTTTCAGATGTGTGTGCCGTTAAGGAAATGTGTGGTAAAGAACATTAGTTAAGATAAACTTTTATTCACATTATTAAGTCTGTTATAACTTACTTAAGAAAATGTGGTTTTTTATAAACAGAAAAAAATAAATATTTATTAGACTTAATGTGTGACTAAAATCTGTATTGAAGTCTATTTTGGATATTATTTAATATATTCTTTGCATTTATTTATTCGCCACAAAAATATATACCTGTATTATAACTAAATATGTGAAACATTTTTGAATTTTTATGTTTTTATTATTCACTTATTCTCTGTTTTTTATATTTATTTTACATTAATAGTTGAATATTAAATGAAGAGCAGAATAAAAACAAATTTATTTTCTTTTGGAATAGTTTTTATTGATTGTATTTATAGTAGGGGTCTGCAGGTTCAAACGAGACAGGGGGTCATAGGATGGTGTACAATGGCAAACAAGATGGTGGCCACAAAATGTCTAAAATTTCAAACTTATTATTCTTAATCTAGTTAAATTAAGCTGGATCTTGCTAAATTTAAGCTAAATTTACCTGGAATACGGCTAAAATCATCCATTTTTACAAAAATGTTCGCATCATTTTCTGGGTACGTATTTTCAGAAAAGGTTGGCGGTCGTCAAGCATCAAGGTGGGGGTGTTTTGCATATTTTACAACAACGAGGTATTTTGTCTATACTCCTTGAATACCCTTAATTATAGCTCTAAATAATATAAGCCTTAACCGAATGAAAGCAAATAAATTGCTATTAATTTAAATCCAAAGCTTAAGTGCGAAATGAAATAAAAATTTAATTTAATTTTCAAATTCAAAAAAAAAAGTTTTTCATTTAATCTCCAAAATAATACTTAAGAAAATAATTTTCATACAATAAGTGCAGCGAAAATAAAAACCAAATTCATTTCAGTTCTAATTTCGTGCAAAAAATTTATTTAAAAACAAATTCTTTTTATTCAATCAAATGTGACATTAAATGCAATAAAATATAAGAAGAAAATACAAACCAAAACATAAGAATATATAAGTATTATATAAAGCCTTAACAAATAAATTCGTGACAATCCTATTAATCGTTTTTTATTAGTTTTTAATATGAAATGAAGAATAAAATTCAAAATAAATTCTTCTAATCATGACTTCCAACTTAACTCCAGATTATTCTACACTTTAATGATTTATAAGATTTCAGACCAAAGAGAGAAAAAAAAGAGTAAAAAGTTTTTTGAGATTACGAATGGAAATGAAATTTTGAATTTTCAAAAACAATTGAAAATAATATCAATTATATCAACAAATTATAGCTAAAGAACACTCAGAAACAAAAACAACAAAAAAACAAAACCAGAAACCAATCTATCATTAAATAAGAATTTAATTATTAGTGAATAATATGCATAAAAAAAAGTTGACCAGAATTTCAATTGAATTGATTTGAAAGTCAAAAATAATTATTAGGAAAACATTCAAAAAAATGCATTCCTTTGGATGTTCAGCGAAAAAAAGCGATAAACAAAATAATTATATTAAAGAAAAGCTTATTTTAAGCACAGAATTGTAGTATTGACGGCAAAACTATTTACTACTTATTTAATAGATTAGAAGTGAACACACATTGCGTGAATGTTCGGAACAATTTTTAAGGTCAGCTCTTCTTATGCCCTCAAATGAGAGTAATTCATGCGAACTGTTTTTATAGACAGATATTTTCAGCATATTTTTTATTATCACAAATAGAAATCATAGCATTTGACTCATATTATTGTGCCATTGAATTAAAGCCACTTATTTAAGTGTATGGCCTATGGATATGACCGGGTGTTTAAAATTGTTGCCACATTCAGAAAAAGCCATATTTTACTCATTCTTTAAGTGTACCGAAAGAAAGATATGAACTTTTAAGACCCAATATATTCAATGATAATTCCTATACAGTATTCACATATGATTTGTGAAAATATTTGCGATAAAACCTGTCATTAATATTAAACGAAATATTATTTTTGCTCTTTTTTAGAGTCAAATATAACTTAATTTATCATTAATTTAATAAATCTTTTGTCTGTTGTTAACAATATAGCTCTTAATGAAAGATCAGTTGTTATTAAAAAAAATTTTTGTTTTCTTCGCAAAACTTGTTAAATGAGTTGTAAAAAGAATTTTTATTTTTAATTAAACTTATCTTTGAATTAGTTTTTTCCTTACTTTTCATAGTTTCTTATCATTTCTCTTTTGATAATCTCTTTCCTATATTTATGGTATAATATATTATCCGATGATATCTTCGGACCAATTATTCTGTTCCAGAGTTAGCTCACATACAGTCCAACTGTAAAGATCTCAATCCATGTCAAAGATTCGGATTATTTAATTATATTTTGTTAGTTATGTTACTTATATTCATATCTGAAGTATTAATTTTTTTCGGTTTATTTTTGAGCTCAAAATTGTTGTTATTATTATATAATAATAAAATCTCTTTTCTGGTGATCATAACAATTGTAGTCTTGTTTTTAATGCTATTTTCGTGATTTACTTTCCATTTGTTAGGAAAAGAATTTAAATATAATTTCGGTTATATTGCGGAATAATTGAGCTCAGGCTAACTTCACTTTTCCTTTGTGTTTATTAAGGCGTGAGTGAAGAGATTTATCATTAATTATGCATAAAAATGGATCCGTTATATTGTAGATAATATTTAGCTTGCTTATTTTCTATTAGCAATGTGCAACCCTTTGCAAGGAAGTAATTTGATCATGCTCCATCTATAATATAAATAGATTTTCATTTAAAAACTGTTTTCTGAATAAAAAATTAAAATTATTTTTTGTGTTTTAGTAATAAAAATAATGATTTAAAAGACATTTTTCTCAAAAAAAAATAATTTTATTCATTGAAAAACGTATTCGTATTAAAAAACACGAAAACTTTTATTCACGAAAAAGTAATGCATTTTTACTGTAAATCATATAATATTTTCTTTAAATATAAATTTTTTCTCTCATTTCGATTATATTTTGTGATTTCGCGAAATAACTAATAAATCACTCAATAATAAAGTCGTTTGAAGTTTGCAATTAATATGTTTAACATGTCTTCAAAGGAAGGAAAAAAATAATTTTTTTCCCCACTTTTCGATTCCTGTATTCAATTAGAATTAAAATAAATTATTTTCTAATACTCTTTAATTCAAATAAACAGTGAGAATATTAACTCAGAATAATTAGCGAAAAAACGAGAAAAGCTTTAATCAAAAACATTATATAAATTCAGGTTTTGTATGAATTCTGGAAAATAGTGAATAATTGATGTTAAGTCACATACAAGAAAATCATTTATTTTAATCGTTAATTGATATACAGTCCGATCGCGTTATAATCAAAACGCCTTGCCAATTAAAGTACATTAACCTAGCTCAAACGGTAAATTATACAAAATTAGAATATTTAAAATTATCCTCTTAATGATTAACCAGGATTATAAGTAACTACATATATGGCAGAGATAGGCAATGGAGGGTAGAGGGGGGTTAACCCCCTAGAATTTTGGTTGAGGCCGACCCCCCTCTGATTTTGGAAGATTTTGCGGAAAAACTCGAAAATGGGGCCCTTTTGGGCGAAAAAATTGATTCATTGTAACCCCTTTTGGCCAAAATTTTGACTGACCCACTGTCGTCAGACCCATTGCCTATCTCTGATTTCAATATAGTAATCTAGCGTAAAATAGCAATATGTTACTAATAGCTTGTGAAATGTCTTCCCAGGATTAAGTATGAGGAGGCTTTAAAATGTAGGAGGGATAGTTATGCACTGTATCCTTATAACTCGCGTAGACTGTATTGATTAAGTGTTTGAAACCTTTTATTTTTGTTTATTCAATGATAATATACT
The DNA here is from genome assembly GCA_034693305.1 of Eueremaeus valkanovi. Classification (NCBI taxonomy): domain Eukaryota; kingdom Metazoa; phylum Arthropoda; class Arachnida; order Sarcoptiformes; family Eremaeidae; genus Eueremaeus; species Eueremaeus valkanovi. The sequence goes on from JAQIWA010000525.1 coordinate 25,827, forward strand.
GTATATTATTATTCTTTAAAATTTAAAGTTTAAATCCTAAGCTATTCTTAAGGAAAAAATTATTTCCTATTAAATACGAGACTATTATATAATTGAAGATTAGATAAAAGCCAATAATTATAAAGTTTTTAATCATTAAATTGCATGACATTTAAGTATTAAGTATTATATTATTAAAACATATATTGAGTTGAAAACACAAATCTTGTTAACAATTTTCAAATAAAAAATTCACTTCATATAAAATATAGGATTTCTTTACTTCTAATTCGTTGATACAATCCTTCAATAGATTTACTTATTTTGTATTCATAGCCAATATTAGGTCAACCCATGCATAGGAAGTCTTAATAAAAGGAGAATTACTTTTATTTTTAACTAATTTTCAGACGAAATAAAATAAGAGATTAGTTATGAATACAAATGTTATTTTTGAACGAAAAAAATAAAATTAATTTTCGGAAAAGAAAACGACTTTTTGTTTGTTGTTTGCATAATAGCAGCAAAAAAATTAACATTAAATTCAATACAATTCTTGTTATGTTTTAAATTTATTGATACATAAATTATTTGTCGACCAATATATCAAATTCATGTGTAATATATGGAAAATATTTAGCTTTAATTCTGATTTTATTTTTACGGATGATTTGTATGCAATATATACCGAATTTAGAGCAGAAAAGCGATTATAAAACAAGAATTTCAGACATAAGACAAGTAATAGTAATAATAATAACAAAATATAATTCTCTTTCCTTTTCTATAAATAAAATTCACGAAACTATTCATTATTTTAAATTAAGAAAAAAAAAGAAATTTATTTATTTTAATACTGTTTTAATGAAATGAAATAAAGTTTTAATTTTAAACATTCAGTTAATTACTGCGAAAAACTATGCATTACTTTCACTAATTATGTTTAAATTCAGTACTTATTAAATAAATTACTTATTGTTCTTAACCTACGGTTCATTAGAATATAAATATGTTCTTAATCACTGAATTTGTCACTTATTTATAATTTTTAAGCAGGTTGCATTTAAATTAGCATTAGACACACAAGTCATAAGCAAGCTTGGTCATAGTTTAATTGGCCCGTAGTTTAACAATATGTATTTTAATCCGGTAAATTTTATTCTGAAATCAAATTTATCTATTCTTATAAAAAAAACTCTTTATTAATAATGAGAAAAATATAATTCATTCATAACTTAAATTATTTTAAACTTTTTAAATAATTTTTTAAATATTTATATTTATTGAAAAAATTCAGCTATTTTTTCAGTGATTATGCAAATATGGTAATTAAAATTGATAACTAAATTACCTTGACCATATCTGAAATATAATACAGTATAATATATTCAAATAAACTCATTTAATTGTTTATTAATATTTTTGTTAATTAGTTACACACCGTTTGCATCGATTATTTCCATTAACTACTCGTTTGTATGCAATAGTAAAGACAAGAATTTTAAACTTAATCTTGTTTTCAGAAATATCTTCGAAAGCAAATGACCTGTTATTAGAACCGAATGAATTAAGCAATTAAGCTCTTATCCAATTGATTGCAGAGTAAATAATAAATATTTCAAGGATTCAAAGAGCTATTAAACTCAACTATAAGTCTGTCCATAATTAAGATATGATTTTAAAGTATTTGCCGATAAATACTAATTCTATTTACAGTGACTTTCATAATGCGCTGACGATATTAATTGCATGTATTTCTAGTTCTATTAGTATATACAGTGCTAGTCACGTCTGGCGCTCTTTTTGAATTTGATACTACACAAAAACTACAGGGGTTTCAATATTGAAGTCGGTCTTATTTGAAAGAGGAATATTGGGGGTTTGATAAAAATTGTATATGAAAAATATCCTTGCACAATTCAAGGCGCTAGATTTGAAAAAATGAAATATAGTTATTTTTAATATTGGTCAATTTTGTAAACAAAACTACCTGGACACAAAATTATTACTAGTCTCATTTAAAAGAGGGATAGAGAAGGTTTAATAAAAATATTATATGAAACATATCCTTGCACAATTCAAGGCGCAAGATTCGAAAAATGTTTAGTTATTGTTTTTGTCAATAATCAAATTTGTAAGAAAAACTTATTTTTTTCGAAAAAGATGCAATTTTGAGATGTAAGCGATACCAGACATGTTCTTGATCAATTTAAAGTTGATTGTTTTTTAAAAATTTATGTGGATCTCAAATCAAATATTTTCCATTTTCTTAATAGAAAAGTCAATATTTCATCTTTTTCAAATCCAGCGCCTTGAATTGTGCAAGGATATTTTTCATATACAATTCTTATCAAACCCCCACTATCCCTCTTTCAAATATGACCAACTTCAATATTGTGACCCCTGTAGTTTTTGTGTAGTATCAAATTCAAAAAGAGCGCCAGACGTGACTAGCACTGTATATGCCATACAAGGAGCCACTGCGAAAGTTGTGATCAAAAGTATATAACATAACTGCTAGGAGTGAGTCAGGAGGAAAGGACTCAGTTTTGGTAGATTAGAGTTGAAAATAATTATCAGAAAACATGCACTGAATTCAATAAAAATAAGCCAAATTGGTACTGGGCACTTTAAAATGACGTGTGAGTGATGTCATGTATTTTCTAAACTATCTCATATATGAAATGTATACATTTTTAGTCTATTTCTTACCCTTACCATTGGAAAGCATGCAATCTATACAGTATTCATGTTTTTTTTAATATTTTCACATTTGCTATCATTTTATTTATTTGTTTAAAAACAAATCACTGACCGGAGTGCTGTCGGGATTAAGAAAATGATCAGTCAACAATTACTGCAGAATTTCTTTTAAGTAGAGTGAACAGGATAAAATATTGTAATTTGGCTCAATTAAACAGAAACTGAGTTTATTCAAATAAAGTTTGCAAAACTCATATTTTCTTTTGAAGTTTGTCCCAGAGGTACTTCAATTCAAAAATTTCTATTTGTATCCAGTTGGGATTTGTATCATTAAATATGTAAAATAAGAAATTGCATTGAATCAATTTAATTTAAATAAATTAAAGCATTAATATTTTTATTCGTCAAAGCTAGGCTAACCTGGGGTAAAGGTAGGGTTTTTGAACGAGAATTATTACATAAATTTCACTGAAATATTTCACTGCAAAAAATAACTTTCATCTGGTGAAATTTATGGAACATAAAATGCTGGGAAAAATTTGAAAATTATAGTAAAAACCCGTTTTTATTTTCAAAATGTTTCTGTAATATTGTTTGTCATTATTTTTTAATTTATTTGAAAAATAGGTAAAAATAGAAGCGATTTCGAAAATATGTCACTGAAATCAAATGGTGAAAATTGTTTTAAAGTTTTGTGGTGAGATAGTAAGAATTTAACCTGGATCAAAAACAATATTCTTAATAAATGCAAAAATAGTTGAAAGTTAATTATTTAAAATTATTGAAATATTTGTATTCTATTAATACAAATATATTTTTCACTTTAATATGAAATATTTCAGTACTCAGTGAAATGCCCTTTATATTTGATGAAATTTTAAAACCCTAGGTATAGGTGACTGTTAACGTGAATTTATCTGCTCAAACCTTTGGGGTATTCGGGGCACTTAAATATTTGCTTGAATTTATAATCAGCTAATTTTTATGCAAACAAATTTATATTCTCTCTACTATTATATGATTTCGTTCTTAATATAGATTTTTCAATCATTTCTGAAATACTGTCTAAACATTTAGAAAGAAATTATTAATAAATTAGCTTTAGTTGAGAGAAGAATCAAATCTTTTCTACATTCGGTTATTTAGTCTGAATTTTTACATTTTGTTTGGAAAATATCAAAAATCTGATAATTTTAAACCATGTCAACCTACAAGGGTTCCAGGACACTTGTTTGCACTTTATAAGAGTATAACACTACTTGAGTAAAAGTGTACAGAATTTTATTAAATTATGACCATGATTAGAGCATACAATGAGAA
>JAQIWA010000526.1:0-29826 GCA_034693305.1 Eueremaeus valkanovi
TGTGAATAAGAAATCACTTATTGATAGCAAAATCAGAAACTGATAAACAGATTCAAAAATTGATTGCAATTATAATCGTCTCAAATAATCCTTATCACTCGAGTTCAAACATACACTTTCTTCGCATACTGTACAGTTCAATTTTAATCTTTTTGTGCAAGAATAGAATGGAATAGGATTTTAGTTATTTTGAGACTGTACAAATTAGCTTGATAGCTATTTTTCAGCTCGAATCTCTAACCTCTGAACATTAGACAAATTTTTCCAGTCTATAGTGGGACTCGATGGTGGTCTCCCTCAGCGCTAACCGATCTGTGCTACATACAGGTGTACCAAGTGGCTATGTGTGCATGCGTTTTCTGATTTATTCTTTTGCAAATTATCACCTAGGACTCATGTATTTTATATATAAATTTGCAGCGGCCGATGGCCATTGTGATTGGTATAAATGGTACATGGTCAAATTTACGATTCTAGTTTTTTCAAATTTTGAGCTTTCAGGATTTTAATAACCCTGACAATGTATATATTATTTGAATCAGCAAAAGACGTGGAATTTAATGGCATATTAATTGTTTTCATTAAATTATGTTTTTTCACAACTGAAATTTTTTAATGAAAATACCATCTCGTTGATATTATTCAGGGAGTCGGGATAGAATGCTTTCATTAAATTTGATTCGAGTTTAAAAGTTTTATTTAACAATGAGCATTTAATCTTATTTTCATATTTTTTTAAATTTTTAGAACCAAATCAACATTTTATCAATCTTATAACCAAGGAAGTAATGACATTGGCTTTACTCGATCGTAAATATGCTGTACAATTGAAGAATTCTTGGATTGAAAAAACAGCGATTTATATTCAAATGGAGTTATGTTCTTATAATTTAAAAAAAATTCTATCACTTAAAGCAAAAGCATTCAAAAGACGAGTCAATAGTCCTATGAATTCAATCGAATTCTTCATTTCAACCGAAATATTTCGAGAAGTGTTGGAATGCGTTAAGTATTTGCATGAATCGAATCCACCGATCATTCACAGAGACCTCAAACCACAGAACATATTGGTCTCTATTAATGACAGAAACGATAAAATTTCTTTGAAATTATGTGACTTTGGCCTGGCTACATCTCAGTCTTCAAGCTCAATGTACCATACTCGTGATGTTGGTACTTCAAGCTTCAAGGCACCTGAAGTGAACCAGGGTAGACGTTATAATACAAAAGCTGATATATTCAGTTTAGGCAGAATAGGTGAAGACTTATTCGAATTGGAATTAAACAGGTGCATATAATTTTTTCACATTTAAATTTAATTCTCCTAGATTATTACGAAGTCTGATACAACATAAAATTGTAGCTTAAAAACCTGTCTGGCTGCATACTCGCATGTTCTTGAGAGGTGTCTGTCAGTCTATATACTCGCTTATGATCTTGAGAGGCGTCTGTCTGCTGAATACTTGTTTATGTTCGTGAAAACCTGTCTGTCTATAATTTAGAAAGGATATGCTTAATGTGCTTTTGTATTTATTAGAGAATTATAACTAATTTCAAATTTAAATTTGTTCTAGCTTTAAACCAAAAAGACAAAATCCGGATATATTACAGCAAAAAATCAATAAAATTGAAGTTATTATATCAAAAATGCTCAGCTATCCTTATTGGAAGAACAGACCTACTTGTGCCAGAGTATTGACCAAATTTAATGAGTTGTTTTTAGATATTAATGAACTGAAAAACTGTCAGAATTTAAAATCAGTTTTAAAAGAATTGAAATCATTTAAAAATAATTTCTTTTATTTATTTTTGAGTCAAAAATTAGAATCATAATTTTATTATAAATTGCTATCCAGTTATATACATGTTATATAATCTGATATACGTATCCTTTGCAAATATATAAAACAAAACCATTAACTTCATGTAACTCATTTTATTATAAATTTTCTACAAAGAATAAATATCTATTGTAACTTATCTAGATAAAATAATTTCTTGTTCAAATTATCTTGATAATTCATAATCTAATGAGCAGAGACCGGATTCTATGTTCGCAGAACACTCTTATCAGTCCAATGACTAAAGGGGACTTAAGCTCGTGAAATGAACGTCTCATGACATGCTCTAAAATTTCAGAGCAGAAACGATTTTCAGATCAATGGTAAATCTCCTTTTGATTAAGCTTTAGTCATCGGACTGATAAGATCGGACTGCGGATATAGAATCCTCTCTTTCCTGCACTGAGTCTTTTCCCTGTTCTGCGGGGTTTTCAACCCAGCCAGAATGTAGGACTCCTACATCACTCATTGGTATGATAGGGGGAATAGTGTCACAGTTTTAAGAGGATACACCTGAACCCTCCGTATGCGCAACTCGTGGTTAAGTCACACACACAACCGAATTTTTCGGCCCTCGGTCTGACTGCCCGCGGACAATCTTGCACCTACCAAGCCCTCTACAATTCTCTTTCAGTTGAAAGAAAGAGCTGACTCAATCGGGGTTCGATCCCACTGCCCAGTCACCGTTTAAGATAGTACAACTGACGCCTTAAACCACAGCGCCCGGGCACCTGAATCCGGGCATAGAATCCGGGCTCTGCTAATGAGTTACCAGAAAATAAAAACTTTTTTAAAAATGGGCAACCACCTGCAAAACTGCCGAAAACTAAGAGAACAAGAACATGAATTAAGTATTAAAATTAAATTCAGCTTATGGTCAAAAGATGAACAAAAGATTTAATACAAAATGAAAAAATCTTTAAATGTATTGATATAGTTATTGCGCATAAGTTCGAACATCACATCAATTGTTTATCAATTTCGGAACTTGTCTTCCTCTTGAGCTTGATCAATTATTTCCTATCATACTTTTTCAATGAAAGCAATTCCATATTTTATGGATTGATTTGAATGGAAAAATGAGACCATATATAGGAATTAAAATATAATTAGTTCATTGTAAATGACGTTGCTATCACATTAGGCCAAAATATGTTCTCGGTCAGTTATGCGCTGATGCGCTAATAAATGGGTTTTTCCTTTAAATTTAAACAGTTGATTGAATCCTTGAATCACAAAATATTTATTTCTGACACAACTACTGCTGAATCACAAGATTCCGGATTCTCTCTAAATCCGTGTCTCAGCTGCTGTTTACACACCCTTTTCCACACTACTATCAGATTACCTTGTTTTCAGAACAATTACATTTTTATTGACGTAAAACAATACAAAACTCATGGGATGATCAAACTCCACGACCCTGGGACAGTTAGAGGTATATGTGCTCAAAGTCTTTTATTTAAAGGCATAGAATTGCTTTGAGTTGAACAACAATTTTCAAATATGCCCAGAGTTTGATGTGTTTACAAAGGATTCAGACAACTTTATATTCTATTAAAGGTGACATGTCCTTTAGACTGCTATTAAAATATTTTACTCTGGGCAAAGTATTTTACTCTGGGTTTTTCTCTTCCTGGCTATTCTTGATTAACCATGTACCTTAACCTAGTGCCACAACTTCTACATTTAATTGGATTAGTGTGTCATTAAGTGTACTTAAGCCCCAAACGATCTGAATGTACTGAAAATTAAGAATAACTATTCAATACATACGTAATGATTGTGTGAATGTATTGGAGAATTGCATTCATTTTTTATATTTGCAAAACCCGGACATTATCTCAATTTTCTCTCTATTGATAAGAACTTTTATCAATTGCATTGAACCCATAAAAGTGAATAAAGAGAATATTTTTTTATGTAATACTATCTATCGTTCACTCGCTTTCACTTAAATAGTTTATATTATAAGTTAAAGCTCTCCTCAATTGAGTGGAGAAAGTATTTGCTCAACCAATACAGCCATCGAGTGTTTTGGCTCAAACATCAAGAGCTGAGCAAAAACTGGTAATGCATTCAATAGAGAGTTAGAAATAGACTGCATATGAAAACAAACAAAACATAACCAAAATGAGACACCAAATTGAAAAGTATCAATTGTATCAACCTCATTAATTAGACGCAGTAGACCTGACTGAGTTGAATGAGTGTTCAGGCAAACAAAATGATCATAAATATGCATAAAATGAATTTCTAATCAATAAATATTAATATTAATCAATATTTTTATTAAAAAAAATATTTATTTTCTTCCAAATAATTAAAGTGAAGACAAATATGCAACCAATTGATAGCAACGAGACGTACAGGCCTTTAGTAAGTATCAAAAAATTGTGCATAGATCACTTTGTCATTTGAGCTATGCAACTTTTATGCACTATTTCTATGCTTTTTAATTGTATTTTATTATGTAATTGAAAATTATGTCAATTTTGTGCTTGCATTCAGACAGGTCTGGTCTATCTGTTCAATCTGATGGTAGGCACGGGTGCGCTAACAATGCCCGCGGCCTTCGCCAACGCTGGTTGGGTGGCCAGTCTGGTCATTGTAGTCCTCCTATGTATAGTCAGTTATATCACGACCACATTCGTCATCGAAGCCATGTCTTTGGCCAACGCTGTGATCAAACACAGGAAATATGATTCCAGAAAAGGTTTAATCATTTTTATGCAAATTATGTTTTAGTCTACAAATGATTGCATGAAATGATTGTCTCAAAAGTCGATTCTGTGTCCAATCAATGTGTTTAATGCAATTGTCTGTTCATTAGTCCGGAAACGGCAAACGCCTACTGATCGTGAAAGTGAAGGCCTGACCCGTGACTGCAATCAAACCAATAGTATCAACAGTTGTACTGAAAAACTTCCACTTTTAGACTGCAGTACAGACTCGGATGACTCGCAACTGTCCGACGATTCCTATTTCGAGATCACAAACAAAGTAGAATTGGGAGCAATGGCTGACCTGTTCTTCAATAGGATTGGCGTCAAATTGTTTTACGTAACAATCGCTGTCTATCTGTTCGGCGATCTATCCATATATTCGGCCGCAATCAGCAAATCCTTGCGCGACGTCACGTGGTTTGTGGCCATACATACAGACAATCGACTTATATATTGATTGCAATTAATTAATGGCTTTGTATTTGATTAGCACTTATGAGCACCAAATATGTAACCAAACACTGGAGCTGAACGACCTGTGCTGGCCTAACATCAGGAACATTAGCCGTAAGAACGCGTACAGAATTTATTTGGCGCTAACCCTGCTATGTATCGGACCGTTCGCTTTCTTTAATCTACAGAAGACTAAGTATTTGCAAATATTGACTACAATTCTCCGATGGATTGGTATGAGATCTGAAGACATAATTGTCTTAACGTTTATTCAATTCTTTTCTGATTATCAATAATAGCGTTCACTTCGATGACAATCGTAGCCATAATGGCCTTAATCGCAGGCAAAGGCAAAGGCAGGCCAACAGCCCTATCGATAAGGGGTATTCCCAATCTGTTCGGGGTCTGTGTCTACTCCTTCATGTGTCACCACTCGTTGCCATCACTGATCACTCCAATCAAAGACAAACGAAAAATATTTTCTTATATACTCTCAGATTATTTCGTGATTTTGTTATTCTATTCATTGCTGTCATTCACTGGTATTTTCGCATTCAATCACTTGGAGGACATCTATACCCTTAACTTTCAGGTCCAGCAGTGAGTCTGCCTTTCCATACATTCCTCTACTAATTGATAATAGTTTATAAATTATAATATTTTCAAAAAAAACCTTTAATTCCAATCCAATTATAAGCTTATATTCAGAATATCTATTAATCTTTGACTGTATTCTACTTTTGCCATCAGGTGCTCCACTCCCAGTGCTGATGCAGCTGTACCTCCCGTGCCATTTCTCGACTATTTTCTGCCGCTATTCCCAGTGTTTACTCTGAGCACAAACTTTCCGATAATAGCGATAACACTTCAGAATAATCTCAAAACACTGTTCACATCAACAGAATCTTCACAGAACTCATCCTTCTTTACAAAACGACTTTTGTATCCATTCGTTGCAATCATACCTCCCTTTGCCATATCATTCGTCACCGAAGATCTTGAGATTTTGGTCGGAATTGTGGGCTCATATGCCGGCGCTTGCATTCAATATGTATTTCCGACTTTACTCGTCTATTATAGCCGTAAAAAGTTGTTAACTCTTTGTCCAACTCTGGTCTCAACGAAGACTCATCTGAAGTCTCCGTTCGGACATAAGTTTTGGATTCTATTAGTGTTGGTTTGGTCTCTAATATGTATACTATTAGTAACCACTGATCACATCCTAGAGTTCACGTAATAAACCAATAATTGTGGCCAAAAATTATACAATAATTGCTAACAATTTTCATAATTTCTGTTCAAAACAATTTGTTTTATAATTTTGTTCTTATTTTATAAAATAATTTAATATTTAAAGTATTTTTATATTTATTTCTATTTTTTTGTGACAATAAAAAATATATAAACGTTTTATTAATTGAAATCCTTTTTGAATTATTTAAGAAAATTCTGGTTCTTATCATTGCTTTCCATCATTTCTTTCATAACTTCTTTAGGTTTGGGTTTGGATTGACTTTTAATGAGTTTATGTATTAAGGGTTTTGGTTCAGAGTTCTTCTTAACTACAGATAGACTTAAAGACCGTTTGGACTCAACTAATGAAGTATTGAAACATTTTTTTTAACGAAAACTAATTGGTATTGCGTTTCATCAAAAACTTAAATATTAATCTTTTTTAACAGATTTTAAACATTTTTTTTATTATTAATAATTTTTTTATTGCTATTAATAAACAGTTTTATTCATTGTTTTTAATTATTTCTATATTTTAATTAAAACTACTGAAAAGGTCAGAAGAGGTCAAACAATCAGAAAATATTTAAAATAAAAAAAAGGACTTTAATTAATTAATACTGACTTTGAATGAAAATATTTCTCTATTTTTCATAACTATTGGGTGAAAGTTGTGTTCAGTTTATTCCTTAAGAAAATTCTGGTTCTAATCAAAAGTTTTAATTCTGTCTCACATTCTGTTCAGCATTTTCTGACATCTATTGAGCACATTATCCATAATGCAAAGTTTCAAAGTCCCGGATGAACTTTGTACTTGAAATAAGACGGGCCATTCCAATGTTGACCATCAATAAGAAGTTGAGTTCATTAGAATTGAATTTTTAATTTGAGTTTTTTTTAACTCATTATCAAAAAAATTAATACAATTTTCATTTGAATTATTAGTTATTAACAAAAACTTACAAAATATTAATATTATTTGTAATGAAAATTATGTAATGACTCGAGAATTGGGGGGAAAACACCGAAATTAAGACACAAATGAAACGATTGATTATATAAATAGATTAGAGATTAATATTAATACAGAAGAAACAAACGAATGAATGAATTAATAGATTATTTGATTAAATGTTTTGGCATTTTATCCAATGTTTAGATAAACTTATTTATAATATATTATAAACGCATTTCTGGCCACAACTGAATGGGCCGGACATCACAGCGAAGTCATGGCAGGAGGTCTGGCGTACGCTTTAGGTATGAAACCGTATTTACGGTGTTTGGGTGCGAAGGCCCAGAGCCACCCGTCCACGTTCTGGGCGTTCAGGTCTGCGTACACCCAATCGCCTCTCCGGACACTCAGGTCGTCGGGTGCCTGAGCTTTGTAGTCATACAGCATAACAAGTTCGGTGCCGTGGAAGCGCATATCTTCCGGTGCCGGCGCCGTAGAACCATTGGCCGCACTGTTATTATTATTCACTACATTTGTGTTTGTTGTCGACGAAGAGTTCGACTCTATATTCGTGTGTCCTTTGAATCCAATTATAAATTATAACAACAATTAAAACATTGGTTAGATTTAGAACAAAAAATACTTCTGATTATAAATTATGTGAAATATTTTTATCGATATATAGAGTAAAGAGAATTATATTATGAAAACTGGTTTAAAGTCAAAAATAGGTTAAGATTTAACTCAAATCAAAAGCTTTTTTATTCTAATAATAAGTCATTAATCAAATCAATACTCAATACAAACCCTGAATCATATCTGCGGGACAGACAAATCCGGACGGAATGAAGCCCTCCTGTCCGTCCGACCTGACCACCCAATACCAGTCGGGGTCATCTTTGTTGAGGACAGTGACGAACTCTCCCCTCTCGACACTCACATCGTTCTCATCCCTGGCAATGAAGGTGTAGAGCACTATATACCTGCCCGCCGGGTCCTTGAAGAACGGGTGAACGTCGACACCGGCTGAGGACTGGAAGCACTCGAACTCAGAATGATTGGTGCCTTTGGAAGAAGACAACTGATCGCCAAACTCGTAGTCACCGGCACCGCGCGGAAGCTTCTTGTGCTTGACGTTCAGAGTGAGTGCCGCCAAATGGCTATCAATGGGCGCGCAGTACGAGTGCGGTATAAAGCCTTCGTTGTGGCTCTCGGCGATCACATACACCCAGTCGTTCTCCTGGTATAACACATTCACTATCTGTCCTCTCCTGACCTCCAGTTCGTCGTCAACACACGGCTGGAAGTCGTGGAGCACAACCATCTTGGAGTCGGGCGATAAGCCGTGCTCTTTCTCGATACCAACTCTGACTAGTGTTTCAATAGAAGCACTTCCAGTGATTCGGCCAATCGATGGAGCGATTGATTTGTTGTCATTCTCTGAGCAGACGAACAGAAAAATTCAAATAAAGTATAAAAATATAAAATAAAATAAAAATAACGAAAAGTTTTTGAAATAATTGAAAAGAAATGAAAACTTTTGATACTTTGAACTCATATAACAAAACAAAACAATAAATGTATAGAAAAATGAATATTAGTTTAGCAGAGAATATAAGCAAAACAAAGAGAAGATATTAAACATATAGACAGGTTAGACATAGTTAGCACTGTTAGCTCGGATAGAGAGCACAGTTACGAGTGTCACGAAGTGGTCAAACCTTTTTTCTTCTTTCCTCTGCGTATTCTGACCGGACATAAGAACGCCATAACTGCAACGTTGCCGACGACTGAGCCGTTTAGTGAACTCTCAAACCATTACTACATTTGTCTCTCTCTATCCCACTCTTTGTACTACTGATGCCGTTGTGTATATCTCTCAGCCCTCAGAACAAACAACTCATAACAACTTCGCATAAGACTTGTTACCTGAGAAGAGTGCACAGCCACACAAGTGTTACCTGTGCTGCAGCTGCTTTAGCTCACTGTTGTTGCTCACCAGAAACAGGGCACAGGTATTGTAAGCCAGAGCACCTCTTTATGCGAGTGCATGCGATCCTAACTTAACACCAATTACTCGATGAGCAAACCTGAGCCGTCGATAGGCAGTCGTCTCGACTGTAAGTCAGGCTTACGTTTGGAAAAGTAAAGTAAAGTTTTTTTTCTCTTCTTCTGCGCTAACCTTCAGAAGCGCTCAAAGAATTTTTAGGGGGAATTGATCTCTGCTCCCCATATGTGAGCAAAAATAGGGATTGGCACTGATTGCAATATTATGCCTATTCCTATGCACTGCACATCCCATACAGGATCCAGTGGTGCACTCATTTCATTCAATAAAAAAAACCTGAATTTTCAATAGATTTTTATTTATTACATATTTTTAATCAATTGATTCGATCATTCATTAACTCTATGAGAGATTCGTGTGATTTATGTTAAGATAATAATTCATTGAATTTGGGGAAAAAGTTTATTCAATAAAAGGATCGCTTAATTTGAGTCAATTTTTTTTCTCAAAGTCTGATGAAAAGCAAGTTTTCTCACAGAAAAAGGAGTATTAAAAGTCTAAAATTCTCTAAATTTCTCAATAAATTTGTTTTAATGTATTTATAAAAAAAAGTCAAATCAAATATCTTTCCGAAACATATATAACAAGAAGTAGTTTCACAACAACTCAACAAAAGGTCACACTTTAAGAGATGGAAACAAATTAATATTAAAACTAAAATTAAACTAAAATAAAAATTCAAATGAAAAAAAATCTTCTGAAACAACTCATCGCAACCGGAATTATAGTTTAAATACATTGTAACGTAAAAAAATAGTCATTAAAAGGTCGGCATATAATTAAATTGCGCTTAAATGCCTTTTTTGCTTATCTAATCAAAGCTCAGTTGAGTTCGCAATTAAATAAAGAATTTTTATTCACTAAGAGTTTTGAGAGAAAAAAATAAGTTTACGATTAAAAGCAAAAAACTTTCAGAAAAATTAATTTTTATTGACTTTTTGTTTTAACAAAAGTTGTCTTAACTTTGAATAAATTGATTACAAACTCAACTAATTCTCTCTCTTTTCTATAGATTATCAATAGATTTATAATAAGACAAAACAAACCAATAATTATATAAATTATTATTTGAGTTAATGATGTATTGCAACAGAAGTACGGCTTTTGGAGAGAAAAAAAAGCAAAAGAAATGTATTTTTGAGAAAAACTTTTTTCTTTCTTTCTTTAAAAACAATTAAAGTAAATAACAAAATAAAAAAAACTAAACAAACCTTTAATGAGTAAAGAATAGCAAATGTTGTCAGAAATGATAGATTAATCAAATTGTGTGCAATCGCACCGTTAAGAGGAATGTCTGCTTTAGTGCTTCCGTAATAGGATTTTATGAATTTAAAGCTTTGAAACAAAATTTAAATAAATTTAAAAATAATTTAAATAATAATTAAGAAAAATAAATAACAAAAAAAAAGAGAAAAAACAATCTGGAAGTCCGCATACCTGATGAGAATCCTTGCGCCCATATTGAGACAGTTAGCCATAATAAAGCCCTGGCATCCGAAGTATTTGGTCAGAATGTAGGAACTGGTCAGAAAAATGGCCGAAATATAAACCATTTTCGTATTGAATGAATCGATTTGTTTGCTATTCATTGCCGCGAATGTAAAGCATTCAGTGATGCCATTGATGGCAATGAACAGTATGTAAACGCAGTGCCACTGCAATAGTGCTGTTCCCAAGTCCTGACTCAGCCGTTGGCCGCCGTATATAAGAAGCGCTAATTCAGAGTAATTGTATCCGAATATCAATATTATTAAACCCAATAAAGACATGATTTTTATTAAGTTCTTCAGAATGAGAGCCGATTCGCACAAATCGTTTTGGTTTTGATTTTGTGCCGACTTTTGTCTATCGATTTTCTGCGAGAATAATATGAATCCGTTTTCCTCTATCTGTTGGAACACGAGTCGCGCCGGCAGTGAACCGATATTATTGATCACATCATAGACTCCCTGTTCGGCGAATGTGATTACACTGAAGAATGTCATTATAAACCTTTCGCCTTCTGTTAGGAACTGCTTAAGTGCTGTGTTCTTCAGGAAACTCATTGTCACTATAACTAGTGAGCCGTCGATAAAGGGCTGAAAGAGTTTTGTTAAATAAATTCAATTTCTATTTCAATCTTTCGATTCAATCGTTTTATACCTTATTTTCAATACTTTTTGGCATAAAATCTCTGAAACGAAGATTTTGAATGAAAATGAAATAAAAATAATATAAGAATAGGTAGAGAAGGGATGACACGGTTTGGGCCAAACAGAAGACTAGAATTGCTTTCTCTGGATAATTGACTACCAGTGCAACCATTATCAACGTTCGCGACATTAAGAACAGTCCGTCGGCTATGACTTTGAACTTAATGTAGGACTGAATCTGTCCGAACACATACAGTGGTTCGGCTAACAGTTCGATGAGCACCGATACGAATATA
Organism: Eueremaeus valkanovi; assembly: GCA_034693305.1. NCBI lineage: Eukaryota > Metazoa > Arthropoda > Arachnida > Sarcoptiformes > Eremaeidae > Eueremaeus > Eueremaeus valkanovi. The sequence goes on from JAQIWA010000526.1 coordinate 11,705, forward strand.
GAGATGACTCCAAAGCCATATTCAGTGATCACTCTTTCGTCGGGTCTTTCGAGAATTGAATACCAAATTAGAGACAAAATTGAGCCCAAAATCAGAGATAAAGGGATTCTATATATAAAGTGATAATTAATTCAAAGTTATATTAACTGCGAATCCAATGGAAGTGCACTTAAACTGACGAAAGACTTATCAGATTAACCACTTGTGGCCAGTCGTGGCTTTTCGCACAACCAATGCTGACGCGCCGGAAGGGTTCGCGGCTTACAAACTGAATGGTTGTGTATAATAGCAATAGTCTGATGGGACGGAAGGAATAGTACTTAATGTTTATGTTTAAACAATTGTCTAAATTAAGGCTAACTTTCCCTTAATTTAGAGTCAAATCGGATTGAATTGAATACAAACCTAACGTTTATGACTCCCAACACATCGCGACTAATATACCTCAATATGAAGGCATTGGCTATGAATGTGACGATTCGTAGACTAATCTAATGATTAAAATGATTTCAAAAAACCAATGAATTGATTGAATGTTGAAAATAATGAAAAGCAATCATAAAAACAGTTGAAATACCTGTAAAATGATATTATAAGTGGCAGAAAGTGTTGCCAATTGTAGTGTATTTTTGTTGCATTTCTCACTCATTATAATACATGTAATTATAATGAATTTAAATTATAGTTAACTTCATTTTGAATCTAAATATAAAAACAAAAACATTTAAACGAAAACATAAACAGAAAAACGTGTCGTTTGTATTGATAGGACAGCTGTTGAGTAAGTGACTGAATCACAGCTGTTATGACAACACAGTTGTAAACAAAATATTTGATTTGAGTTTTAGACAATTTTACGGGTCTTTCAATATAAGTGCAGAAAAGGCCGAATTCTGTTCCCCTGCCTGTCCGTAGTGTTACTGAATATTTGAACAGAATTTTGCTTTAAATTGCGTTTGCATTGAAAGTCAATAAAATATAATCAGATTTACTGTAAATATAAAATTGAGTTTAAACTCAAGTGTTGTGACAGTTGAGGTGAAAGTGGAAAAGCATATGAATATAAGGTTCAAAATGAGATCCAAACGACGATTACCTGAACTTAGGATAAGATTATTGAGAGCCTTAGCGAACGGGTAATACAGGAGTCAGTCGTCAGTCGTCTGCAGAATAGACTAAACTTTTCATTAATTCTATACTTTATAGCAAAATGGCGTCCAATGTAGGGACGGATCAGTTAACTGATACTCTGGTTGTGCTTCGAGAGTGCAAACGATTGGCCACTCATATCAATGAACGCTATAGCGAAGAGCACCTGAAGGGCACAGACTTTGGGTAAGCGTTGTATTTAAGTATACATTATTTGCGGACCTAATGGTCGGTAAAGACAATCATTAAGACAAGACAATCCATGAATGAGTGGACACAAGAGTATTGCCGAACTCTAAGTGGAAGTTCGAGCGACACATGAAGTGGTTGAGTAATCGACTCAACTGTTCCACATTCAGGGACATTCAGTTTCGCCTTTTCCATGGCTTCACTCGTCTGCTTAACCGCATTCCTCTGCACACAAAGGAATGGCATTGTTTTGGACTCTAATTAATTGCAATTAATATGAATTGAATTAAAATTAAATTACTTTTCAATTGATTTGAAAATATATCCGAAACTGAAGAGTGAATTGAATGCGAAATATGTTTAACAGAAGTATATAATAGAGAGACAAATGAAATGATATATAATTTAAGACTCGATTTGAATGAATGGCAAAACAAATAAATAATATTCTCTTATATTCAGACTTATTCAACAAAACCTCAATAACATCAGCGAAAGGATCGATAATTATGTCCTAAATTCTGTGGTAAAACTCAATTTTGGGTAAGTGTGCTATTCATGCACTCGTGCTTCAGAAGAAAAATTATTTTTTTGTTTCAGTTTTATCAACAGATCATTGATTGCCATCAAAGAAGAATTAGAGTCCATCGAGGAATCGCTTCTTCAGGCGCTTCCGATGGACTATAGCTCGCAGTCGAGCGCATCCCCAGAGAGCGCACACATGGAGTCCGAGTTAAGTAGTTCTGGAGAACAAATGCCATCCGAAGAGGACGTCAAACAATACTAAAGAATATGTTTTAAGAGTTTAGCTCTTATTGTAGAAGTCATTCGATATTAGTTCAAAAAAAGGCTCAAATAATTGAAATTTTATTTAAAATTGAATTCATTTTTGATTTGAATCCAAAAAATGTTTATTATTTTTGTATTTAAATTAGTGTTTAATCGAATAAATGAATAAAAAAATTGAGTTCAAAATGAAAGCTGAAGTCAAAGACAAACGAATAAAACTATTGAAACCGAAGAAAAAGGTTATATTAAGTGATGATTCAGATGAGGAAGAAGTGGTCAACGGATCCAATGATTTTTTACGAAAAGACATTTAAATTTCGGCTCAAATCTGACCAAAAGTCGATTCAATGCAATGCAGAGCTGTCTGGCCAGCGATGAAGAGGCCATCGAAGACGTGTTCGGACACACGAATGGATTACAACCGCAGAAGTCGTCGCCGAAGAAGTCATACAAACAGAACGAAGAACTCAATGAAGTGTTGACTCTATTGAGTGAAGTCTCCAATAATAAGAAGAAGACATCAAACGATGAGTCCATCGAAGTCCTGGTCGACGAGACAAATGATTTCGATTGGGATTTGTCTTCAGATAAAAAAGTTTCAGACAATACGAGGTCTAAGAGGAGAGGGAATAGAGTGACGAAAGCGGTTCCGAAGAAGAAGAATCAGAAGACGAAGAATAAGAGAAAAAGCGCTAAAAATAGTAAGCAATCGGTTGTCACCGAAGAACAGATCTTCGAACGACTGGATGTGTTGGACACCATTGAAGGCATCGAAGTGTTGGAAGAGATCGAAGTGATTGAGACGAGGAATACGTCACTGAATGCGAGCCAAGAGTTGGAACAGTATATCAAATGCAGAGACATTGAGATCAAAGTCAAGTACAAAGCAGTGGTCTATAAGTTTCCGATCAAATCAGACGAACAGTTCTCAGCAATACTGCCATCGATTGCCAAACGATTAGATGAAGACATCTCTGGACTTGTCTTCCGATTTAAGGATCAGATAATAACCGCCGAATCGACGCCACAATCCATTGGTCTAACGGTCTCTGATATTATAGTTTGTCATAAAAGGGGTGCAAATAATGGCTCAAACAATGGAGAGAGAGATCCGAATCAGATATCACTGAAACTGAAGGACATTTCGTCGAAAAGCGCCGAAACTATAACTATCAGTAAATTCGATAAAATTGAGAAAATAATGGATTTATTCTCACAAACGAAGGCTTCAAAGGGTTTGCCGACAAAGAAGTTTCGGCTGGAATTCGATGGCGAAAGACTCGAACCGCAGATGACTATAGCCGAGGCCGACATCGAAGACGACTCGCAGATCGATGTCATTCTCTGCCATTAAATGCATAATATGTTTGAAATGTAATTAAAAATATCATAATTTCTATTCTTTTTCTTATTTTATTTGATTTAATATAAATTTGAGTCAATTTTTATACAAATTTTTTGTTTAAATAATTTTTTTAAAAATCATTAAACAGTTTTGCAAATTATATTAGACTTTTTCAGTCTTATATTTGCTCGAACGCTAATTGCCTCTAAATGAGCTGAGCTGAGCTGGATCAATTGGGAATAATATTGATCAATAAGTTCAATACAGTTCATATGATTTACAATAATTGCAAATGCAGTCAACGCGGGCACAGGATGTGTCGGCCGCCGTCGACAGGCAGAGTAACGCCAGTTATAAAGGAGGCGTCGTCTGAGGCCAGGAAGGCTATAGTGTTGGCCACTTCCTCTGCCAGTCCGGGTCTGCCCAAGGCATGAGTAGTACGACTGTGCTCTAAGAACTTTGCGAAATCTTCGTCAGACAAACCGCCCCTTTTCTGGAGGCCTGTAGTTATGACTCCGGGATTGACAGCATTGACCCGAACCTGTTTGGCCGCCAATTCAATGGCCGCACAATGAGTCAACTGATCGATACCGGACTTCGATATACAATACGACAAAACGTTAGGAAAAGATCGCAAACCGTTAACACTCGAGACTAAGACTATATTGCCTTTGCTTTGGATCAAGTGTTCGGTCGTTAACATCAATAAGTGGTAAACCGATCGCAGGTTTACATTCATTACTCGATCGAACTGTTCCAGTGATGAGCTCTCTATCGATCCGTATTCTATGATTCCGGAACTGTTGACCAGAATATCTAATTTACCGAAATGTCTGACTGTATTCGAGACGAGTTGTTCGACCTCTGGCTCTGAAGTCATCTCACATTTAGTGATCAAAACATTGTCGGATGACTTGTCCGCACATTCTTTCTTCACTTCTTGTAATGCATTTAAGTTACGTCCAGTCAGTGATAATTGTGCGCCCAATCGGCTGAACAGTAGTGCAGTCGCTCTACCGATGCCCGAACTCGAGCCTTGAGTTGAGTCAGAGTTTAATACAAAAAATTGAAAAGTTTTTACTTTTTCTAAAATTAGTTCATTTTATAGAAGTTTTGCCTTAAAGTCAATTATTATTGTTCTGAATGCGTAGTGTATTTCAAAAACCTATTGAATTGAATGGATATTAAAAAGATTTCTTCGAAAATATCAATTATAATACGAGTAAATGAGTAAAACACAGAATTCTGTATATTTGTTGCTATAAAACAATATTCATATAAAGCGCTCAAAAGAGTTGTTTATGTTTTCAATCGACACATGTTTTGAATGAGATTTTTGATTAAATAATTAACATTTGAATTAAAATAATGAATTGATTTCACTATTAATACAACTCAATTGAATGAAACAATTGAATCAATAGATTTCTGAATCAGTTATTGTTATTAAAGACCAGAATTAAAGGTAAGAATAAATAAGTATTGAATAAAATGAACTCAAATAAGGCTGACCTGTAATGAGGGCTACCTTTGAGGACAGCTTCAGCGCTGAAGACATCTCTACTGAATCTCTGCTAAATTTAATCTAATTCACGATTTTTTAGTTTAATTAAAACAATTAATAATTCATTGATTGCTTAATAATTATATTTAATATTATTATTCAATTCATATGAATAAGACTTTAATTAAATGTTTGTTTATTTGAATTCTGTTATCGCTTTGACTGCTATTCTTGACTACAGTTCAACACATTTATAGTTACGCTTTGATTATAACAGCAATTATTTGATTCAATTCAATACAATAATTGTATTGAAAATCAATTTTTAATTATTTTATTTTATTTTATTTTATCAATCAATCACTTAATGACTAATTTATTTACATTTATATTCTTTAAGGAATATTTAAGCTATGCTCAAATTCAGATCAGCATTGAGTGTAAATCTAATCCGAAATCATTTAATAATCAGTAATAATAAACAAATAGTGAGTTCGCTATTGAATAATGAATTCGCAAACGAAAGACCACTTCTGGACAAAAGCAGTAATACCTGTCCAGTCGTCATAAGCAAAAGGTTTGGCCGCCGTTATAGGAAATGGCATAACTGGCCAAATGATTTTCTGCCCTTCTATTGGGAACGACAGAAGAGAACACCCGGGCATCTGGACTCAGGTCTTATTGATTGAGTAATAATTGAATTCATGTCTATAATACACATCCAATCCTTGTCTTACTCTTCAGGCGATCTGATCCAAGACATCGGAACGTGGGATAAAAGGGCACCCATTCTGGACGCCATGTATAGCAAAGAACTCCAAAAGTATTTCTATTTGTTTTCAAATATTATTCAATAATTATTATTAATTAATATTACAATTATAGCGCACCCGAAGTGGTCAGAAAGCAATTCACTTTGGAATTCGCAAAACGGGTATAGAATTGATGTTTGGCCGCTTTGGCCACCCCTTAACTCTTGATTGTTTAGTATTAATCTTATGGTTTGTAAGAACAGAAAGATATCGTAAACTTTCAAAGACATCACATAATGAAAGTCATGCAAAGACATCCGTTGGACACGACATCACCGGAGGCCAGGAGTCAGAACTTTTATAACACTTTTGTTTCAATCATTTATTTACGAAAATTGTGTTTCAAATGACTAACACTTTATTTGCATTTCTATTGACAGTCACTGACTATACGGTTAAGATTCGCAACTTTTTGCACCACTTCTTGAAAGTGGATCAATGGGTTTGTCAGACAATCAGTTGTTTTATTCAATTATTTAACCATTTATTGTATCCATTGGTGGAAAGGCCGCCCGACTGAAGATTATTAACAATGTATTGATACTGAAGAGGAAGAAAATGCTTAAACAGCTCTACTATACAGACAAAGAACGGTTTGATTTCGTCTGCAATACACTTAAGATAGCCTACAGTCCGCCCAAATTGGGCGAAAAGCCAGTGGTGCCCACCCGTAAGGGAGTGCTCAGAACTCTTACCAAAGAATATTGCGCTCAAATCAGAGACAAAAAACTGGAAGAATATCACCAAAAGCTGATGGAAGAGCAGAAGGAGTTTGAGCTGAAAAAAGCGAATGTCGAGGAATGGATCCGCGAAGAGGAGAAGTTTTTGGGCACAAGTGTTGGCCAAACAAAAGACAAATAGATTTCAGAAGTTCTGTAGATTTTTATAATTCATGTTTAGCTTAAATACGAATAAAAACGGATTTTCATTACATTTTCGTTAAAGAATTGGTTGAAAAATAAAATACAATTAATTTCTGAACATTTTTTTTTTTTGAAGATTTTTGACTTTTATTTGTGATTTTTGAAGAAAAAATGATTTCAAGTTTACATTTCATTTGTTTTAATAATAATAAGAATAATAATAAATAAAATAAGATTTGTTTGAATGGATTCTTAATATTTATTTATCGATTGATTTGATGTTTAATTTGTTTTTTTATGATTACATTAAAGAAATATTTTCAACGCTTTATAGGCTTTTTGTTTGCAATTTATTTTTCATTTTTTTGGTTTGTTTTTCTCATTTAATTTATTTGTAAATTAAATGCTATTTATGTTTAAAATTCATTGATTTTGATAACAAATGGATTTCATATTTACTATAATTATGAATAGATTTCATCGAAATATTTTCCAACAAAACTGTTATTTATCTGAAATAACAGTTAAAAAAAGCTTTTAATGATTTTGTAGTCAAAAATATTTTTATCCCATTTTTTAAGTACATTATTATTATTTTCAAATCTTATTATTCTTCATATCTTTTTATTTTTCATTCAGATTTGGTACTAATTTATAATTAAATGTGATATAAGATTGCAATCAAATGATAAAACAATTTATATTCTGATCCAAAAACAACAAACAGAATGAAAAAAGAAAAAAAAGAAGAAAAAAATCAAATATTTCGATAAATAAAAAAAACTAATATCAGAATCAAATTCAAAAAAAATTAAAGAATTAAAAAAAGAGATGAAATATCGAGACCTAAATAGTATATGTCCTGAAAAATAAAAAAAAACTTATGTAAACATCGAATAGAGAATTATCACAAATAAATTAATTGAAATAAAAAGGCGAAAAAAAAACTATAAAAATCCTGAGAATACCGAATAGTTTTCAAAAAAAAATTTGTTTTCTTCTCAACAATAAAATTATCTCTAAATAACACTTTCAGTAATAACAACAAAACATTTACATTATATTACAATCCAATTGACAATCAATTAGTAGTTTATAATCGATATAATCGTTATAATCATTAAGACTTGCATTCAATTCAATTAAATTAATTATATTTATCACTCAATTAGCTTTCGTCGTCGCAGGCGTCGGGAGGTTTTGGTATCTCAGGACTTGAATTAATAAGTTTTTTTATACAATTGTTTTTTTAGTCTACCAGTGAATTGAATATTTTTTTGTGTTTTTTAATTACATTTTTTTTGTATAGAAAGTATTGATTTTTATTTTAGTAAATCATTCCCCAAATAAATCATAGGACAGGGAGTTTGCGATCTATTTATGTATAGAATTAATAGATTTTTCTTAAATTAAATTTTAATTTAAATAAAAAACCGCAAAAAAAAGAAGTTTAAACTCATTTCAGAAAAAAACAGAAAAAATATAATGAAATTAAATTAAACTTAAGTTATATTAAAAGTCGAGAAAAAAAAACTGAATCCGAAAGAACTGATTAGTCTTTTAGTGATAAAAATTCGTAACTCTTTTGTTTGACTTAAGTCGTTCAGTGATATTACATATTTTGAGGGCCGGACCCAACTTCAGACCCATGTACTTCATCATCATATCACTGTTCAATAGGAGGAATGCTTTTCCATCGATTTCCTGTCCATTAATGGCAAAACATTTTAATCAGAATTATAAACAAAACTTCAAAAACAGACAAAAAGTATAGAAAATTAAAAAAAAAATAAAATCAAAAACAATTGAATCGATTGCTACAGAACTCACGTGTTTTCTGAAGGTCTCGGCGTGTGTTTCGAGGGTGGGATCGACTGATATCAAGTGCCTGATCACACCATCGATAGTCCATTCCGCCGGATTGGTCGGAAGCGGTGACAGCACCTGCTGCTGAGGCGCCGGCAGATGAAACGTTGGTATAGAAGACATACTAATGATCTGATTAGATGTCACTAATTTCGGTGATTTAGGACTTCTGGCCGAAGACAGAGACTGAGGAGGACTACTGGTTGTACTTAACTGAGAACTTGACTTAAACTCATTGTCCGGAACACTGTTTTTGCGTTTATTTTGAATAATGATTTCATTGGGCGGCGAACCGACAGTCGTTTCGATTGTAATGTTCTTAGTCTTGGGTTCGGTATGACTGACAGTATTCGAGTCAATAGTCTTACGATTTTCTATTGATTCGGATTTCGATTTTGTCGATGCGTTTGAAACAGATATCGAAGTGCTTTTCGGAGTAGAGTTCGGCGCCGTAGCCGTCAAACTAGTCTTCGGGGCCGGAGCTGTCGAGCTCTTATTAGGCGCCGAAGCTTTGGAACATTGATCACAAGTAGTCTCCAGTTTGGTGTCAGACATAAAGTTCGGACAACACTTGAGATCATTCAGAAGCGTTTGGATGTACGACCAAAAGGTCGACTCCCTATTCAGATGAGGCATTTTGCGAGCGTTGGTCTTCCCATCGAACCGTGCGGTCACAATCATCCTCCCGTTCCCCGCTTTCAACAAACTATAAACATTTTTAACATCAAAAGCCAAGTCGACGCACGCCTGCACTGTGTCCTTCAATGTCTTGTTCAGTGATCCCGGGCCGAAACTGGTCGGCAACTTCCTGACCAATTCGGGGTTCAGATAAGGCCCGCATTCGCACCACTTGTTTACATAAACACAGACTGAAAGCACAATTAAGTTAAGGAATAATTAGTTGAAACATAAATAAAACAAATCAAAGGAATGACAACTCTTGTCATGAGTACAGACCGGGTGAGCACTGGCGCGGACTCACTGTCGAAGACTTTTGTGTCAAATGTTTAGGAGATGTAATCGAATTGACTTTTGTTTCCAACACTTGGTTCGTATCGATCATCAGCTCATCAATGAAGCCGTTGTCGATCCCATTAGTGTTGACGGTTGTTGTTTTGGATACCTGTGCTGTTGCTGTGCCGGTGTTTGATGTCTGAGTGTTTACTTCTGGTTTGTTAACAGTGTTCGTGTGTGTAGTCGTCGTAAATGTTTTCGTTTGGTTAGTATTAGTTGCAGGAAATGGAGCTTTTGTTGCATTTGTCGAACCATTTGCCGGCGTTTTGTTGTCTGGCGATTGGTTTGCGTATAGTTGTGTCGGATATTTACCCTTCCCTTTGACCACTGCCTGGACTGTTGACCACAGAATCAGAAATAGTTTTAGAAAATTGAATGCAAACCACAAATACTTTGCGCGAAATACCTCTACCTTTAGCTCCGGGCGGTTGCAACGGGTGGCCACTTCTCTGACACCAACCGACGGGAAAGATATCTCTGGAATCGTAACGACACCAGTAGTCAAAAGCGCCTTTCCATCCGTCAAACGTAACGAATATCATGTCTTCATTAATGGCGCCGATAGTGGCCGGGCATATGAGTCGCGGGTTCTTCTTGTCGACGGCCTCCAACTTCATCCCGACTTCGAATTTGTTTGAGTCAGGGGTCGGGGGTTTCGGCTTAAATAGTTTGTTTGGCGCTATCTCTGCGCCGCTCAGTGTCTGACACAGAAAGCCGGCCCATTGGGACGGGTTCTTCCGGAAGCCGAGGGGCGGCTGCAATAGACCCCCGCTCTTCTCACAGGCGCCGATCGGGGCTATCGATTCCGAGTCCACTAATTCCCAGAAGTCGTTGGAATTATCGCTTCCGTCTAAACGCAACTGAAGTCGTGACCCCAGAGGGTGCACAACAGTGGCCACACACGTGGAGGTCGGGTTCCGCGGATCCAATGCTTCCAACTTCTGGTTCGGTTTAAATTCGTTGATCGGAGGCGTCGGCTGTTGTTTAAAGCAGTGCATCGGCGCCGGTGTTCCGCCCTCTTCGGCCAAATACTGGTCCCAATCGAACTGATCCAAGAGCTCGAATTGAAAGCCCGTTCCCGAAGGTAGACGTCTCGGAGGCTTTGATTTAATCATATCATTATTATTGCTGTTATTGTTATTACTGTCCGAAGAGTTGACACTATTTTGTGTGGAATTCACTGTTTGTGTCGTTAACTGACTCTTCTTTTTCTGGTTTTCCTTCACTTTATGTCTTTGCAGACACTCTGCGGAACAAAAGTCTTTGCTGTCGAGTGTCAGCAGATTGTGGTCAGAATCGCAACTGTTTTCGATTATATTATTACAATAATTGCATGTTTTCTGTCAATTAAAACAAAAAACAATTAATTAGAAACAGATTTAAAATATTAAAAAACAGTTTTAATTCAATTCAGATATAAATGCATTGAAAATAAAAAAAATTATAATTGAATTCAAACTCAAAAATAATGAGAAAAACAGTTAATTAGTTATGAAATAAATGCAAACAAAAATTCAAAACTGATTTTTGCGCTCAAATCAGATGTGAGTGCAATCGTGTGAACGGATTGTCGGCAAAGGACTGGTATTTACTTTCAAATATGTACTCTTGTATTGGTTAAGACAGGCCTCCGAACAGAACTCCTTCTTCGCGTTCTCGTGTGTGAACCCACACCTGAGCCGTCTTCGGGGGTCTTCACACCACTGACAGCACTTGTTCGACAGCTTCGATGATATCAATGGAGAACCGCTTGTAGTCATCGCCGAAGACGTTGTTGTCTTACTTAACGGCATTTCCTGTTCTTCGCTCTAATCAGACAATACATCAAAACATAAATCAATTCATAATTAAAATCAAAATTAATTTTCATTAAAAAAAATGATTGAAAACAGCAAATGAAAGCACAGGTAGTTTTTGGGCTCAAATGCAGGAAAAAGTTTGGGAATAAGAGATCGTTTGGCACACAATCGATACGAGAAAAGAAAATACAAATAAAATAATAATTAAAACAAAAAACTAAATGAAAAATAAATTGAATTTAAGCGCAAATAAAGTGAAAGTGTTTTACAATGTTTGGCACAAACGGTACGAACGGTGCGAATGAATGGGAAAAGTAATGCTATTTGTAGTGAGGAATGACATGCCGTACGAAAACATAGCGCATAAACAGAGAGATAGAGTGAACGATAATAAAGCAGTGAATGTGTGGCCAAACCGTTAAATACTATTGAATGACATTTTTTGAATATAATCTTTAATTATATTGAAAACGGATTTGCAGTTCAATTATAGAGCAGTTAAAGTGATTTTTAAGTTAAAGCGCGTCAGTATTGAAGCGAACCTCCATTTTTAGCTGATTTACTGTTTCTTAAAGCAATGGTTGAATATTTGTGTACAAAAACAATATTAATATATTAGACCAAACTGTCAATCCGTTCACCACTTATTCTCTATTACAGCCTATAATGAGTGCACTCAATGTTCCACATATTCTCACTCCCCATACAATTCCAACCATTCCTTATGTATATAATTTGCTTAAAATTAGCAGGCATAATGGTATATGTTATGCTCTTGTTTATTTTAAAGTATATTCACTGTATCTAGGCATTTTTGATCATGATAGAAATTACCTAGTTAGTAGTAAACTAATAAATTTCTCGTCTTTTAGGCAAATAAATATAGGAAAGCGGAAACTTGTACTCTGAATACACTGCACTCAAAGCTCTGTATGCTAGCACTGTATCGCTAACATTTGCTCTCTGCTTGCGTTAAGCCAATTACGACAATACAATCGCCCTTTGAAGCGAATGAATGAATTATTTATATTTTCAAATAATCAGAACAGTATTAATGAAACATTTATTTAATATTTATTTAATCTGTACTCAATTTAATAGCATAGAGGGAGAGGATTAAGGAATGTATAGAATTTGAATTTACATGAAAATAATCTTGTACATATGAAATATAATTTGAAATATGATAAAGGTGCTTTACTGAGGTTTACTGGAATTTATAAATAAATTAATTTGTTCCTGTCTTAATTTCAAATAAATAATGGGTTAAAAGGGTAATTTTGTAGCATTTTATAATGACCCGGTACAGTTCACAAATAATGTTTACGATATGTTGCGAACAAAACAATAAAAGCAATGCAAATATAAAGATAATTAATCAATGGGTCACTCTTTGATGACAGGCATGTGTACGCTCTTTATGGGCGAACCCTTAAACCCATTTCCAAGTTTAGCCACAATTTCCAGTATTTTCTATTCGTTTGCAAATAAACGACAAAATAGTTATAAAAATTGTAATTCATTTGAAATAACAGTCAAAATGACGACAAACAGTGGCCAACAGTTGACCTGTACTAACCTGGGATGTGGCCAGCGGTACTGGGAAGATAGGAACGATGGCCTGACCTCGCAGTGTGTGTATCATCCGGGAGAAGCACTGTTTCACGACGGCTACAAACGGTGGACGTGTTGTCAGCAGAAGTCAACTGATTTCACAATATTTCTTGGACTCAAAGGATGTATGCATTGAATCAACTCTTAAGACATAATAAACCGATTAATCGATTGAATGATTGCTTTATTTTTTAGGCAAAACCGGCAAACATTCAAACGTCGAAAGAGTTATGAATATCGAGAAGAAAGCGGAAAAAAGCGGCGAAAATGTTGTGAATAAAGAGGAATGCGATTCAAGTGAATGCAAAGAATTCGTATTCAATGCAAACGATTGGAAAGAATTGGCTTTAAATGAAACCAAAACTGTTTTAATGGCAAACAATGCGCCCAACGATCAGAAAGTGGTCACCATTTGCAAGAAATGCCACAAAACAGTGGACAGGAGTGACGGCACTGACAGGACTGACACAGATGTCTGTGTCTATCATTGCGGACAAACCATATTTCACGAGACGTTGAAGTACTGGACGTGTTGTCCGCACAAGAAGTTCACGGATTTCGATGACTTCCAACAGTTCAAGGGATGTCAGACTTCGGCCGGACATGAGATTGAAGTACAGTTACCCAAACCCAGAATCGATTGGTTCCAAACCAATGACTCGATTAATATTGTTTTGTATTCATTGACTGGCGTTCGCAAAGACAACGGTTCCAGAGCTGAGACAAATGGACGCCAATTGAAGACCAGTTTGTGTGATAAGAATGGATTAGAACTGTTCGCAAAGGAATGGAATCTAAAAGACTTCATCGATAGTGAAGAGTCGAAAGTAGTGATCGATAAGTCCAAAGTCGAGCTCCGGCTGAAAAAAGTGGTCAAAAATAACTATTGGACTGAATTAGAGTAAAGTCTTATTCAAATAGTTCTCAATTTTAAAGCAATTCTTTGAACAAATTTAGTATAAAATTAAATAAAAATTTTTAATGCTTTCGATATTTTGTTTATTCATTTCATATTTTATACGATTTTTCAATGTTTTCGTCAATTTTTCGATTATTTTATTTGATTTTTTTTTTGTACAAAATGTGTGTATTTTTAGCCATAAATTGCTTTAATTCTTATGGAAAAAAGTCTTCAGTTCTTGCGATTCGATTGAATTCTTTTCATTGGTTTTTAAGCCAAACGTTTGGACAATGTTTTCAATGAAAATGACTTCAATTCGGCTCTGATTTGACAATACATTAGTTCTAATCGTTTGTCAGAATCACTGATCGCTTCTTAAATCCAATTGTTTTAAACTCCAATCGAAATAATCGGGAAATCTATTCGTTTCGATCACTAAATCCTTTTTCTCTTTTTTGCTCGAATAGGACGGAAGTACCAGACGTTTGACGTGTATGAGCACTGGTATGTGTGAATTGCCTTTTACTGCCAGTCTCTTACATAAGTTGGTCGGCAGGGGTTCGACGTCTTGACTGAAATTCATTTTATCCGGTTTTACTGAGAGTGGAGTTCCCATTATGTGCTTCACTTGTCTCGAGAACCGACTGTCCCCTGAAATCAAATCATATCTTAATAACGGGTCATAAATATGGAGAACAAACATATGTGGGTCTAATAACTGAGTGCTATGGGTATAGACAAGGTTATTGCACCCGTATAAAGCTCAATTAAACCTGGGTATTCTGGGTATTAGGGATAGCCAGGTTGTAGTAGAGAGAAGTCAATGATAAAGAAGAGGGAATTCCGGCTCAAATCTCAGGTGTATTAAGAGATAATGTTTTGGGAGGTATGGCTTCGGAGACGAACTCATGAGTGGATTGTTCTTAAATCTCAGAGCTTTGAGGTATTGTAGCCGATCTGGCTAACAGTGGTGAACATGAACTTTGGTTTAATAGAGAATTCAATGCAATAATGACTACAAACCCAACACAAAAGCTGTCTTCTGAGCCAAATAGCATTGAATGAAATCCCATTTCATTACATTAGTCTTGAGTTCGACTAAAGCCACGCCTAATGTCGTGTTCCTATCGATTGTCTTGAGCTCTACCAGAGCTGGTTTCACATACAGGCCGTCATTCATAGGCTTGTGCCGGCGCCGCATAGTATTCGTCAGCTGTTCTGCGCCTATAATAATAGGCTGTTTATAGTCCCCGAACTCATCCAACTCAAGCAGTTTAATGCCAACCCTTTCCCGGGAATGAGTGCCATCGATGATGGGATAGCCTTTGGTTACGCACCAGAAGCTCATAGCCGGCGCCTCCAGGGCTGCACTTCTGCGCAAGGCTTTGGTCACCTTCTGTTCGGTGGACTCATCGGTGGCCAGTAATACGATTCCAGACATAAACCGATGGATAGACTTCACAAATAAGAGTCTCCTTATGTCCAGCATTTGTGACATCACTTCCAACGCATCTTTGATGCAATACTTGGGCGAACCCGAGTACAGGACATCAGACAAATGGCTGTTCCGGTCAGTGATGTTAACTAACGGCTTGTGAAGGCCTACACCCCAGGGCTTGGATATGGCCAACAGGTGTCCGTCGAAGTACACCATATTATCGATCAGATGTCTGGCGAATGCGTGCAAAGAATGCCATTCAAAGAGTTTGCCGAAGGGGTGACCAAAGCGTTCGCCCGAAGGTTTGGACACATAATTGGGTCGATTTTGGTAACCATTTGTATGACTTAAACACAATTGACGTATGATTTTGAGCTCATATTTAACTTTAAAACTATTGACTAATAAATGATTTGTTAATAATATTTTCATTTCTAGTATTCGTTCAATAAATACAATGAAATGTTTTGGCAATCAATTCAATACAAATACAACACATGTTTAGCACAAACATTGGCTGCAATACAAGAGTGACACAAATATAACGTTATTTAAAAATCAATTTTTTCTTTACCCTATATTTATATTCAAACTCTTCAGTATTATTACCCTATGTTTCTGTCAATAAGCCGCTGCTTACTAATGATATTGTATAGGTACCGTGCTTGACATCTCAACAGTTGCACTCTTGAATTGCACGGTCAAAATATACATCAATATATATTTTAGGCGCGCAATTCAAGAGTGCAACGGTTAAGATGTCAAGCACTGTATATGACTCCGGAAACTAACGATGTAAAGTTGTAAAACGGTTACAATAATTTTGTGGCAGAAAACGGTGGGGTTTTGTATATATGTATAGAATATTCTTAACATTCTGTTTAATACTTATAGATATTATATTCTATTTCATATTCAAAAGAATTTATTTTTGTATCAAATGTTAGGATAATATTGAACACAAAAAGTATATAAAGTATAAGAGAATCAATTGAAGAATACACAGAATTGATATTCTAATAATTTATAATTGGAGAGAGGTGGTGGAGAGTACCATTTGTTTGCTTGACACTATTTGATTTATTTTCATCATCATACAGATGGTTCACCATGCTGGATTTCTCAACCTTTACTCGATAAAATTATCTTCGATTTGAGAATTTATTGTTACAAAAATGCACCCTGGCACATCATAAATGTCGAACTATCCTTTGCCTGAGCCAGCACAACATCAGTGCAAGATGAATTGCAGTAAAGATGATCAAACACAATTTCTGTCGGGTATATTATCGGTTTTGATTGATCCTTTTCACCCAGGTCACAGTCATATGTTCGGAAAGTTTCAGAAGAGTCGCGTAAAAAAGTACTGAATTCATCCATGCACATATAAATACATTGAATATGATCCAGTTCCAGTTGTCTAGGGGTGAATATGCTTTCATTTTCGTCGTTTTCATGACCAAGACGATATTTATAATCCAATCCCCAACTGAATACCTGTCCATCCGATGTGAGTGCAAAAGAGCAGTTGTCTATACGTTCAAGTTATTAAACATTTTGATTTCAACTGGATCTTCAACTATATTCAGGTCAGTTTCACCACAACCCAACTGACCATACGCATTGAAACCCCAGCCGTACACCTGACCATTGGATGTGAGTTCAAGTGTATGACAATCGCCAAGACTTATCTCTACTACAGGTTTATTATCAAAGAATGCAATTATTTTTGGACACAAATACTCGTCATTCAAATTCGTTTCACCTCTCCCTAACTGACCATGATAATTTTTACTCCAAGCAAAAACAATGTCATCTTTACTTAGAGCCAGCATAAAACTAGTGCCACTATGAAATTGTGTTATATTCTGGTAGTTCAATTTTGGAATTTCAGTTGGTTCTAGCACAGTCTTTAATTATGCTTAAGCCGACACAAAATACAATGTTATTTTTGGTAACAAATATGATATCGCACTTAAATGTCGTGAGTCTTGATTACATTTGGAATTAGATTTTCAATGGATTCATGACTAAAATTAGAGATGTTTCATCATGCTGAATTTCTGACTCCAGTAGCAAGTGAGCTTGTATAAAACTGAATATCAATCCATTTTCTGGTTTTTCAAATGCGTCTAAAAATATCTCATATTTATTAATATTCAGAATGTTTTCCGTAGTGAGCATCCAATCGCTCTTGTGCTCCAGCATATATTGTGTCGAGGGTCTTTTTCCAGGTGCCCTTGTCATTTGATCAATCAGTATGAATAATAGTCTTGACTTGTATGCAAAAGTCTCGTCTTTTGTATTAAATATATTTCCGAATCTATTATAAAAATAATAAACAGAAAACACATTAAATATAAATATAATTGAATTCATATGAAGTAAAACTAAATAAAGAAAATTAAAATAAATAAATTCATATAATATTGTAGCGAATATCTGAACTCTACTCATATAAGTTACAAGATAACTTTAAAAATATATCTACTGAAAAATTATCTGGCTCTGCTACAATTCAAATGTATAACTGCATCCACACCATTTCAAAATAGATATTTACATTTGAATGATTTTAAACACCAAGGCCAAATGCTGAAAATATTTGAACCAAGTTTATATATTGAATAAAACCAATTCAATTGACCTGAAGTATTATTTTAACAAAACTTACGATCAAATCCTTTGCTATTTTACCCAAACTATAGATATCAGCGCTTGTCGTATAAGTCGTAGATCTTCTCACTTCAGGCGCTGTATACCTGATTGTGCCGTCTCTTCTCGACCTTTCCATGTATTCTGGGTCATCAAATATGGCTAATCCGAAGTCACATATTTT